>CM076584.1:1207476426-1207632348 GCA_034641835.2 Pinus albicaulis
TTTTGTTGTGTAACCAACTCCAAAAATAGAAGAAAAGAGATATCAACGCCTTCGAAATGAGCCACTTTGAGGGGAAACCTCCAATACATTACATAAATGAACAATTCTTGGATGATACAATTTACAAAACCTCCTTTCTATATATAGGAGTCCATGGGGCCATAATGTAATCCTAGTAGGCCACAATGTAATCCTAGCCGACCTAACAATAATAATTTAAGGGCATAATAATAACAAAATGGGGGTTACAAGGGTACAATAATAACAATAAGGGGGTTACACTAACAACAATAAGGGACTATACTAGTAATATAGGGACCTAACATGCCCCTCTCCTTCAAAAAAGTGTTGTCTTCAACACTTGAGTAGCTTTGGGTGCTTCTGTATAAAATTCTCATCCTCCCATGTAGAATCTTCAGTGGGTAAGTTCTTCCACTTGATGAGATAGTCTAAAATTGATCGATTTCGTAGTTGTCGAGTTCTTTTTTTCGTGACTGCTTCAGGTTCCAATATGATTTTTCCTTCCTCATCAAGTTCTGGTAATATTGTTTGAACTAGAAGATTTTCACCGATAACCTTCTTCAAGCATGAAACATGGAAAATTGGATGTACTCACGAAGAAGCAGGAAGCTCCAATTTGTATGCCATAGTACCAATCTTTTGCAACACCTTGTAAGGACCATAGTACTTTGGCGATAATTTATTATCCTTCTTAGCTTGCTTGAGGGACATTTGTTTGTATGGTTGTAGCCGTAAAAATACCGAATCTCCTACATCAAAACTTCTCTCGCTGCGATGTTGATCTGCCTGTTGTTTCATTCGATTTTGTGCCAAATTCAGGTTATCCTTTAAGAGTTGGAGAAATTCTTGCTAATGCTCGATGTGATCTTCCACTGCTTGAACCTTCGAATTTTCCCTTAAAGATGATGTGATGGATGGTGGATGATATCCATAAAGTGCCATAAATGGGGTCATTTTTGCTGCGGTATGGAAGGAAGTGTTATACCACCATTCAGCGAGAGGTAACCACTTGACCCATTGTGTTTGTTTATCAGATACAAAACAATGAAGATATCCTTCCAAACATTTATTTACTATCTCAGTTTGACCATCAGATTGAGGATGATAAGATGAGCTATGAGCTAATTGAGTGCCCAAACAAGAAAATAACTTCGTCCAAAAATTTCCAGTAAAAATGGGATCTCTGTCGCTCACAATAACCCTTGGGCTTCCATGTAGCTTTTGAATTCTGTCCATAAATATAGTAGCAACTGTACTTGCTTTAAATGGATGAGATAATGCACAAAAGTGTGCATACTTGGTAAGTCTATCAACTACCACCATGATGACACTCTTTCCTTCGGACTTAGGTAAACTTGTGATAAAATCCATTGAAATCTCCTCCCAACGTTGACTTGGAATGGATAAAGGTTGTAGAAGTCTCGGGGTCTTAATTATTTCCACTTTATTCTGCTGGCAAACCAAACATTCCGCCACAAACTTTTGAATATCAGATTTAAGGCCATCCCAAAAATATTCTTTCTTCACCCCGTGGTAAGTTTTTAAAAATCCTGAGTGTCCTCCTAAAGGAGAAGTGTGCAATTCCAGAAGAATCTTTTGTTTTAGTTGGGAATTCTTACAAAGATATAAGCGATCTTTGTACCATAAGGAATCATTTTCCAACTAAATGTATCAGATGTACTAGGATCTTGCTGCAACTTTTGAATGAGTGTCCATACATCTTTGTCCTTCTTCCATTCATCTCTTGCTTCGGTTATCCAATCTGGTTGGATAATAGAAATGGCACAAGGAAATGCTTCCACCTCTTCATTCTTTCTTGAGAGTGCATCTGCAACAACATTAAGCTTTCCTTTTTTGTAGATTATTTCAAAGTCATAACCCGACATCTTTGTGACCCATTTTTGCTGCTCTTCTGATGATATTCTTTGTTCCAAAAAGTGTTTAAGACTATCATGATCAGTTTTTACCTTGAATTTTCTTCCCATTAGGTAAGTTCGCCATTTCTTTAGTGCATGCAGTATTGCTAACATTTCCTTCTCATAAATAAGTTTCCGTAAATACTTTCCTTTGATTGGATGACTTTCAAAAGCAATGGGTCTTCCTTCTTACATTAAAACTACCCCAATTCCATTTCCTGAGGCATCACATTCCACAATAAAGGTTTTTGTGAAGTCTGGCGTAGCTAAGACCGATGCTAGGCACATTGCCTCTTTAAGACTTTAAAAGGCCTTAGTTGCTTCAGGAGTCCACGAAAATGCATCTTTCTTCAATAATGTTGTTAGAGGTGCTGCTATTATCCCATAATTCTTAACAAACTTGCGATAATACCCTGTTAACCTGAGAAATCCTCGCAACTGCTTTATGGTTGTGGGGACTTTCCATTCCTTAATGGCTCTAATTTTGTTAGGGTCTACTTTAACACCCTCGTGAGATACAATATGACCCAGATATTCCACCTCTTGTACTCCAAAGAAACATTTGGATTTTTTTGCATATAATTGTTTCTCCTGCAATAGTTTGAGCACCCCGTCAACATGTTCAACATGATCCTTCCAAGACCTACTGTAGATTAGTATATCATCAAAAAATACTAGCACAAATTTTCTAAGGAAGGGTTTGAAAATGGAATTCATCAACCCTTGAAATGTAGTAGGTGCATTGGTAAGGCCAAAAGGCATGACCAAAAATTCATAATGACCCTCATGAGTTTGAAATGTTGTTTTTGGAATATCTTCAGTCTTCATTCTAATTTGATGATATCCTAAACGAAGATTCAACTTGGTAAGATAAATTGCTCCATGTAATTCATCCAATAATTCATCAATCACAGGAATGGGAAATTTGTCTTTAATGGTGAGCTTATTGAGCTCCCTATAATCCAGACACATTCACCATGATCCATCCTTATTGTGTACCAATACCACAGGAGTAGAGAAAGAACTTTGACTAGGTTGAATTATACCCGCCTCTAACATTTATGCAATCATACGTTCAATTTCGCTCTTTTGGAAGTAAGGATATGTATAGGCTTGATGTTTGGAGGAACACTTCCTAGAATCAAATGAATAGCATGATCATGATCACAAATAGGTGGGAGTCCTTTGGGAGTTTCAAACACCTTGGAATGATTGTCCAAGACTTGTTGGAGATCTGCAGAAATAGATGATTTTGATGTTGTAACTTCTAGTGAGCATAATTGTGCAATTACGCCTCGCTGTTCTTTCTTTAGAAGCTTTGTCATGACATTAGAGCTTATTATCCTTCCTAGCTTCCCCACAATAACCTGTAATTCGACTTCCTTTCCTTCTGAAAAAAATTTCAAGAAAAGTTCTTGAAAATTAAAAGCTACCGTCCCCAAAGATTGTAACCATTGTACTCCTAGTACAACATCAGCACCTCGCATAGGAATGGAAAGCATTTGACTATTCAATACATATTCCCCCATGGTTAGTTTGATATTATGGCATTTTCCAGAGCAATTTATAGTTCCTCCATTTGCAACCATCACTTGACATTCTGGTGTTGGGTATAGGAAACAATTTAATTCCTTGGCTACCTTACAATGAATAAAATTGTGGGTGCTACCTGAATCAATCAACACTATTACCTTTTTCTTCTTGATTTGTCCTTCTATCTTGAGAGTTTGAGGAGTGGTAATTCCTGCCAGTGCATTACACGATATGGTCGGATTCATTTCTTCCTCTTCTACGGTTGGTTCCTGGTGTATATCCTCTTCTTGTTCATTTTCTTCTTCCTCTTCACAATCTATGTAAAATAATTTCTTCTCAGCACACTTATGACCTTTAGTGTATTTTCTATCACAACTGTAGCAAAGCCCTTTTGCTCTTTTTTCTTCCAATTTTTGTGTTGTCAACCTTGTAGGTTGTGGAAATCTAGGCGTAGCAACACTTCCTTCTTTATAGAATTGAGTGGTAGGCTTCCTTGTCGCCATAATTTTACATTCAACTTTTCTTGCCAACCTGAATGCCTTCTCCAATGAATCAGGTTCCAAAACGCGAACTTCATGTTGGATGTTATCCTTTAAAGTGCCTATGAAGAGATCAATCCTGTGTTCCTCTGGAATATCAGTTACCCTTATATTCAATTTTTTAAAGTCCTCAATGTGCTGCCCCACTAAACCCTTTTGTTTGAGATTTATCAATTGGCTAAAGAAGGTGTTGCTCTTTGTATCCTCATAATGTGCTATCATTTCTTCCATAAAAATTGACCAAGTGACAATTTTTTTACGGGAGCAAAGCCATCGATACCATACAAATGTATTTTGTTCTAAATGTAAAGTTGCAATGCATACCTTTTGTGTGTTTTGCACATTATGGAGATCAAAATATTGCTCCATCTGTAGTATCCATGTTACAGGATCCTTCCCATCAAACTTCCTCATATCCATTTTTGGAATATGGTGGTTCTTCCTGCCAACATTAGAGTTTATGAAATTGCGATTAACATTTATTTTGTTCTCATCATGAGGTTCTTCTACTATCTTTTCACCATTAGGAAACATTTCTTGTATCAACTTGTTCAAACCTTCGATGTCTACTTTTAGTTCATTCTTCATGTTTTTCATGTTTTTTTCCATGTTGTCTTTCATTTCATCCATCTTAGCTTCCACGCCATCCATCTTAGCTTCCATGCCAGCTTCCATGCCATCCATCTTAGCTTCCATGCCTTTCTTCAAACTATCCATCTTCTCTTCCATGCCTTTCTTCAAAACTTCCATTTCATTTTTTGTTTCTCTTTGTGAGAGTGAAATTTGTTGCACTTGCTCTTGTAATTTTGATAGATCATGTTGCAATTCTTCATCTTCATGAGTCATAGTAGACCCTTCTGAAGGCTTAATGGGTGTTGAATTATATTTACGGGGCATATTTTAGAGCCCAATACTAATATATATTCTACAATATTCCTTTGGAATCAATTCAAATTGATTCTTCAAACAAGACTTATGCAATTCGGAAAAAAAATACACACCTTTTTCTTGCTTTTGAGGAGCTTGATATTGAAATTAGATTATCTCTGTGATTGCAGCACTTCAATATATGAATTTTGGTACCGACGTATCCCTATGAATTATATTTCGAATTCCACAGGTCTGACCTGATTTGGATTCTCCAAGACAAATTTGTGTCCAATCTCCCACAATGACCTAATTATGGACTGGTTCAGTAGAACGAACTTGTATGACTTTCCACATATCACTGTTTTGTCCTTTTTCTCTGAAATTGATAGCCAAGAAACTACAATCCGTTTACTTGCGACCAATTTTTACAGCACTCCAATCCGATGCCCAGAGAGAGAGTTATTGAAATTTTCTCACGATCACCTCTTTGAGATGAAATTCAGGAGCCTGAAAAAGCACTACCTTCCACAGATCATATCTCCAAAAATGTTGTGAACCAAGCTCTGAAATTTTTAGAAAATATTCCTCAGGATTTTGGCTTCGCACCCTAAAAATTCCAGCTTCTGAAACTTCATAGAAACAACGTTATAGCGAAAGTGCCATGATCACCTGTTTGAAGCAAAGGAAACCTCTAATCCAAAGTCAGACAACACGCCAAAATGTTGTGAAACCAACCCCAAAAAATAGAATAAAAGAGATATCAACGCCTTAGAAATAAGCCACTTCGAGGGGGAAACCTCCAATACATTACATGAATGAACAATTCTTGGATGATACAAATTAAAAAACCTCCTTTCTATATAAAGGAGTCCATAGGGCCACAATGTAATCCTAGTGGGGCCACAATGTAAGCCTAGCCGGCCTAACAATAATAATTTAAGGGCACAATAATAATAAAATGGGGGTTACAAGGGTACAATAATAACAATAAGGGGGTTACACTAACAACAATAAGGGACTATATTAGTAATATAGGGACCTAACATTTTTCAAGAACACATTTAACTATGTATGGACCTAACCAAATTCATTCAAACTTACTAGCCCCTAACTTATTAGCTTATTGATCATACAGAAAGACTAGATCACCTTATGAGAAGGCACGAAGTTTAATTTTTTTTCCATATTACTCTTTTTATGTGTTTCTTAAGAGCCTCATTGGCCATTAAGACATCACACCGAGTTTCATCTAAATGTGCTAGATGCAAGAGATTCTCTTCTTCTCGCTGGAAGTTGTGGGCATAAGTTTGAAAACAAGATTCAAATATGGAGTCTCAAATTCCACTGAAGGATTGTATATAGATCATACACCAATTGAAAGAGTGTGAATCCAAAGTGGTAGTTTGGACCAAGTTTCTATATCCCCATAAAGATACCTAAAGGATGTGGTTGTGATTCGTTTTGTGAATCCCTATTATTCATTGTAGCATTTTTTTCAACACTTTGTTGATAGCTTCTACTTTCCCATTTTATTGTGGGTAAGAGGGAGCCGAGCTCTCATGTTGAAGGCCCAATTTGGTAGTCAACTCAGACCTCATGTGATTTCAAAAATGTTTCACATGATCAATAACAATTCCTTATGGTATAAAAAACCTAGCAATGAGATGATTAAAAATAAAAAAGGAAATTATTTTATCGGTGCTATTATATGTAGGCATCGCTTCAATCGGTTTGGTAAAATAATTTACCACCACAATTATGTAGCCATGCTCCATAACTCGAATGAGGGTTACATGTCATAAATTCAATTACCCATTTCACAAAAGGTCCAACAAAGTTGATAACAAGGTGTAGAGGAGAAATTGGAGCATGAGATTTATGATTATAGATCTATCAAGTGTCACACTTTAGGGCCACAATGATGTAATATTCTCGAAATATAGTAGGCAAAAAGTAACTCAATACGTAAAAAATTTAGGCGGTGGCATAACAAGACATATGTCCACCACATGCTCTAGCATGGAAATTTTTTAGAGCTTCCTCATCCTCCTCATGAGTGAGGAAAATTCTAAATATGGTATCAATACCACAATGTTAAATGGTGTCTCCAATTATAATGTACTCTGTTTAGCCTTTGGTATTGAATATGTTGTTGATCAAAGTGAGAGGTATTAGGATGGAAATTATGGGTCCGGGTGATGGATGATAATACCCCCATACGAAGGATCATATAAATCAATCAGAAAAAATGATTCATTAGGAATATAATCATGAGATGTAGACCCAATTTTGGATGATGGAAGGTCGCATATCGCTTAGTGAAGACTAGGGACTTCTTAAATTTGGATTTGATGAATTCCAAATCCAACTGCTAGATAATAATAATCCATTTAGAGTAATTCCCCCCTCAAAGAATTTTCATGATAAAATACATGTCATTAGGTTGCAATAAAAAAATAACATAGTCTTCGGAAGCATAATGCAAAGGTGTAGAAACTTTTTGAATAACTTGAAAAATTGCAAAATCTAACTTCTTAATTTGAGTATATTTAATTTTCTTATCATTCAAATTCCAAATCAAATAATAAATTGGATGTTCATCCATGACATCATATTTTTTGAACCAATACCATATCAATGGTAGTAATGGCAATAGTAAGATACATGAAATAATCATGTTGATAATCAGAGGGGCTACAACAATGGTGCTTGAACGAAAACATCTTTTAACCCCTCAAGAGATTTTTGTGAGGTATCATCCCAATAGAAGGTAACCCCTTTCTTCAACAATTGATTAAATCCTTTGGTTATTTCAATATAGCTAAATCTCTATAGAAATTCGGTCTCCCCATGGAGGCGTTGTAACTCGAACAAATGAGGAAGGAGCAAAAAGAATCAAGGATTGGCTACACTTTAAGTGGATCAATATGAATTCTTGCTTCGACACAATGAAGATTGAGAAGTCTATCGGATTGGAAACAAAACACACATTTGTGTGGATTTAACTTGATATTGTAATGTCGATAATGTAAAAAAATATCCCTAAGATACATCGGATGATCCTCACAATGTTTTGTATGCGCAGTAAATCGTCTAAATAGGGTTGTACAATGTGCTTAATATCATGAAAAGGTATAATTCATAGCCCTCACGAAAGTTACCAACATTTTTCAAACCAAAAGGGAGCTTACGATAGGGAAACATGCCCCATGGAAAAATAAATGCATTTTTATGTTCATATGATGGGAGGATTTTTTATTTGGTTGTAGTAGGAAAAACCATCCCTAAATGAAAAAAAATTCTTCTAGCACAATCATCAACAATCTAGTTGATAAACGAGAGATAGAAAGGTGAATCTATCGAACAAGACAAATATATAGCTTCATATTCGAGCTCAACGAGATTGAGCGGAATATGGTCACCAAATATTTCAACATTAGAGACGTCTTCCACCATAAAAGGATCATATGGAATTGTATAAGAAGAAATCATATTGATGAAGGAAACTAGATTTGGAATGTCAATACAAGGAAGGGAAAAAATTTCTCATCAAAGAGGAATATTTAGGTAATCCTAATCTGACATGCTGGTAAGGTGGGGGGAATTCACCCACAAGAGGGATGCTTCAAGTAGTCCGAGAATTATTGGAAAAAAACGTAAGTTGATCGATGGCCACGATGTCTTGCTAGTGAAGGAAATCAATCAACTTAAAGTAGGTCAAAATGATAGCAGACCCATGGCATAAATCCATGTGTGTCCCAGTAAAAGGTTATACTCCAATGGCCACTCTATAACCTCAAATTCTATTGAAATTGTTTTCCAACCAATTCGCTTCTAATGTTTTCAAAAGTATGTAATTCATGAAGTCTCTTGAATTAAACACTTTGAGAGTATCTCAGCGATTGATTAAGTTAAGGAGAACCAATAGGCTTCAATAGGAAAGTGACATGACAAAGTTGGAAGCACCTTCATCAAAAAATTTGTTAATGGATAGTCTTCAAACACCGACCTAGATCATAAAAGTTAGTTTTTTGTGGATGTTTGGGAGTATGATTCTTGTGATTAAAGTCAACAAGACAATAATCTAAAGGATCTATGCCTCCAATTTTATAAAGTAAAGCCTTCTTTTGGGTGGTACAATAATGTAAAACCGTGAGAGTTGAAAGAGCAAAGAGCGGCCAGAGCTAGGTCTTCTACTATATTATGATTATGCGCAACTCTCGCATAAGGAATATATGTTTATTTGTGAATAAGTACCTTGGGAGGTTTAGTAATTAATTCAATATGAACCACATTTGGAGAAGGATCTAAAGTAGACTAGGTAGAACCGGAAGGTTGATCATAATCCTTACCGACCAAGGGATTTAGCTTACCATAGTCTTTATTGCTCATAGCCATCATGATTTCATTTTTTTGTTCGATGGAAGAAACCATCATAACCGAGGATGAAGCTATCTCTCATGCAACCATTTTCATATCTTGATTACGAAAGGTATATGTTAACACGATGAGGTGCGATAGATGATGACTTGGGGAATTTATTAACATTCACCCGATGTTGAAAGTCCTAGGTATAATGTTCCTCATTACAAATTAAGTAAGGATAATGAGGTTTTCCATTTTTCTTCAAGAGAAAGGTTATTTTGTTTATCCTACAAAGAATTATCTTTATTATTCTTTCCTTTTCCTTTACTTTTATTTTCGTAGTTTCGAAAATTTCCTTTTGTAGATTAGATGACATTAATTTCAGAAGTGGTCACAAGGGTAGGAGAGGATGGTTTTTGAGTGGCCACAATAGGCGATGAAAAAAAATATTTTACTCACTCTGTATTTTTCTAGCATAACCAACCACACCATCAATGGCATGTGATTATTTAGTAGGAGGTGGTAGAATAGTGTGTTGATGTCTAATAACATTGGTTATTTTATGGTAGAGCATGTCGGATCACATATAAGTAGGATTAAGATATTGAAAGCACGCAGTAATTACTTTCTCTTTAGTAATGACTCTCGCTTTATAAACATCTTAAGTTATGGGTTATAATCAAAATCCGGTGTACCACTCGGCTAATAATTGATCGAGAAGAAAAACACTAAACAATCAACGTGGAGATTGCCACTCATGACTATGATCTGATATAGGGGTGGAGTCATATTTTTTAAAAAAGGTCAAAAAGTTCGAGCTCGATTTTTTTGTGATGAATAGGAAACTGAAAGTGAGTTACAAATGTATTTTCAAAGGAATTGAGGTTGTTAAAAGAATATAGTGGAAATTCGATATAACACTTAATTGTCGTACTAGTAAGAATTATCCGGAAAACTCATAAACGAATAGAATCATCATTTCGATAGTTCAAATAACACCATAAATGATATGTCATAACATGAGTATACAAGTCTTATGTAGGATTTGCATTGAATTTTTGAATGTCACTCAAAAAATTTTGTACGATTTTTTTGCCATTAAGGAGAGTGACAAATGGGATCATTTTGTAAGATGGGATAAATATGGAAGCTCAATAGTTGCAAAAAATGACAACTATCTATTAAATTTTTCCTAGGAAGGTTAACCTTGAGGAGGAAGGTTAACATGTGGTGAAGGATACCCCTGGTATGATGGGATAGGTTGTTCTAGGGTTATTTGCACTCCCACATAAGGAGTATTTTGATAACAGGGATAAGTATAACCAAGTTTTATAGTTTTGTAAAAACCTTCAAAGGACTAAAATAACTATGTTTGAAGTTATTGACCTTGATAAGGAATTTTGTGAATAAGATTTTTTCCAACAAGTGCTTTCGAATTACCTTGATATGGTTGCCCAAAGAGATTTTGCAACACCCCCTACATTAGGTTTACTAATTTTTTGTTTGTGCCATTCCATGTACATGCTTTTTTAACTTGCATTTTAAATGTACACACGACCAAGTGGTTGGGTTTCTAAGGAAACTTGTAGAGGTTGGGTAAATGGCATTTGAGACATCCCAGATATTGATGGAATAGGTTTCACATGGGATGCGAGCCTAGATCGCTTGAATGACTTGAGATATAACTTGGGAAGATTTCAACATAACTTAGCAGTAGGAACCTTGAGTGTGGCTAAAATAGGTTGAGAAGTTAGTAATTGAGTTAAGGTCCAAGCGAGGTTGAGTAGGCAACGAAAGGTGCTAAGGATTAGTAGCCATTCCCAAAAAGGGAGGACCGGTAGGAAGGGGACTTGAATAGGTAGGAGCACAAACTTGTTGCATTTTATTAAGAAAATTAAACATTCCATCAACATATTTTCCTCATGGTGGGTGATAGAGTGTATAAGGAGGTAATTTTACCCCAAGAGGAGGGTACCCAATATAGGGGTGGAAGAGGGTGGTGTAAATATCTCATTTCGTCGACACTTGGACCATATCTGTTGCTCCAATTATGGTTGAGGTGTAATGGATAAAATATGTTGTGAGGTACTCATTATAGATGCTTTAGATGACATTTCGGATGAGGATGGAGAAGGATAATTGCATGGACTAGTCATTGTGACAAAAAAAGGTTCCGGATAAGGATTGATAACTAGGTGGCATAGAGGGACCACAATATAAATAGGTTTACGGTGGAGTCAAAAAAAATGGAGTTAGTTGTAACTTTGGTTGACTAACTCATGGTATAAAATACATGTTGAGAAATCATCATTGACACAATCATGGTTAAACTTGCTAAATAATTTTTTTCGAGGGGAAACTCAAAGATGTGTTGAAACAAGGGGTACTAGGTGAATGAGATTGTATAAAATTATGAAGAGTAGGGACTTGATAAATATTAATCCCTATTAAATGAGAAGGATAATTGGGTCAATATTCTTCTTGAGGAATCTCCTCAATACTCATAAGACCAGGTGGAATTTTTTCCATCGTTAGGCCCAAGATATATGGCTTGTGGTTGAGTCAAAGACAAATGAAGAGAATAGGAATACCTTGAACCAATAAGTGTAGGTAAAAAGGTTCCTCGAGGTTGTATAACCTTAGGTTGTAGTTTTTCTGAATCGAGAAATTCAGGGTTCAATGACCTCAAGTAGTAAGGTTTCGGGTGCTCAATTTCAACCGCATTAGACTCACTAGCTAGAGAATAAATGATATCGAAAGTTCGGTACTTTATAGGAAGGGACTATTATATTTGGTCAATTTTAGATACAGGGGGTAGTTTCTTAAGTACCAAATATAATATTCTACGTCTTTTTTTCTCTTTTGACGACCATGAGTTTTTTAGGAGGTAGAGAAAGAAATATTTTCATCCTACTTAAATAACAAGGTTGTTGGGGTTTTTCTTCCATGATGGTTTAGTAAATTTTAGAAATTAACAACAAAAATAAATAAAAAAGGGGGTAACTAGGAAAAACAATTACTAAGTCACTATGAACTGCAATATACCACCTTCAAAAACCAAGGATTTATGTATGTGCATGCAATGTCCCCCGAATTTTGTGCTTGGTGTATCACAGTGTGCAAGGTAGTTGACTTAGTTGCATATAGAAGGCTAGAAACCTATAGAGTACTTCCAAAATATATCGGAATGTAAGCGGAAGTGAAGTTAATAGTAGTGTTGTCTAATGTGTCCTATATGATAGGAAGCATTCCTATACACTTTTCATGCGTGAAGTGCCATTATACATACTTGAAGGTACATGGAGAATGATCTCGATACGAGATACATACATGGAATATTGACTACCTCCATAATGTAATGCTCACAAAGAAAGGCATATCCTACATTTAAGGAGGCCGAACATGTCCCTATCCCAAACCTATAAATGTTTGTGTTAATTTTCCAAATTCTCCTTAGGTTGATTGAGTAAATTTAGATTTGATATTTGATTATGTTCTAGTTTCAAGGTTCATCATGAGTTCACCCTGAATTCCCTACAATGCAATCTAGAATGATAGTAAAAAACTCTTTTATTTTCAATGAAAATCTATCTACAATGAGGAAGAGATAAACGAGTAATGCAACACACAATAATGCAACAAGAAAACCTTCCTAAGTAAATATTTTTAATGCAACTATTCCAATTTAAATTCAAAACCCTATATAATGAAAATGGAAATTTTATTTTCTTTCTTCTTAAGCTTCAAATGTAGTGAAAAGTAATATGTAGTTAGATCACTAATAAAATAAATCACATTGAATAAAATTGTAATATCAATTTATTTAATTCAATCAATGAGCTAGAAAAATATCCTCCAAAGATATAGTTAATAACAATAAAGAAAAATCTAAATATATTATCATCAAATACTAATAAAATCAAAAGAAATCATAACGAAGGCTTTCCCAGAGAAGAAGAAAAATTCAAAGACTCAAGGAGAACTGTTGGACCAAAAAAAGACAAAGGAAAAGGAATGAAAGTATTTTTTCATCCTACAGGGATCAATGTAGGTGCAGAACATGAACCATTGTATTGCAACACATACACAAAGAAGCAACATGTATGTTGGGGCACTCTTTCTCGAGAACATAGAAAGTGTTGGGGCTATTTTTGGTAAAGATATGACACAAGGAACCCAACCAAGCTCAAATTTTTTTTTCTAATGTCAATCACTATTTGAATTACTCGATTAAGGTTCTTTAAGAAGTATAAAGGTGCCAAAGCCAAGGAAACTACCAAGGGAAATATTCTTCCCAAGTATGATTCTGTGAAACCAAAGATTACTCGGTTCTATCCTCAAGTATGGTCACAAATTTTTTTAGATGGAATTTCACTTCTATAGACATAAATGAACTCCCTATATCTAGTGGTATGATATAGAACAATAGAGGTAAAAGAGAATCATTGGTCTCCTTAGAGATTGAAATATGGAAAAGGAATCTAACTCATATGTGTAGCAAATATGTTTGTCCACTTTCCTTAAAATATCTAATCCTATCTCCATGAAATATAAGTGGAACCCGTAAAAAATGACTAAAAAAATAAAATCAGCTACAATATCCACATATCATAATCCAATATCTATATTCAATGAGTCAACATGGAATTGAAATATAACAACATAATCATGACAAAAGTATAGGACAAGAAGATATTTTTCTATTAATAAATAAAGGAGAGAGTTACAACCATAAATAGAAGTTGAATTTGTATATGTATATCCCCACTTAACTTGTCCTTCCTTGTCACAAAGCACACCTTCACAGAGCCAACCCTAACGAAAACAAACGATGATTTACTTAAGCTCAAAAGAAGAGGCATGTTTTATCTAGGTAATCCATTCTAGGTATAGAACGATCCCTCCATCACCATGAGTGGGTCTAGTAACAAATGAGACAAAATGAAGAAAACTCTCCTAGCTTAAATCACAATGGCATGAGAAAGTAAGATGGCCTACCTCACTACTATGTGGTTTCTTTTTTATGTTATTTCGGATTTCCTCAATTCCAAGCTCATTCATCGCTATTACTTTGCGGACAAATACCCGCAAGAGAGATAAAACAATTAAAAATGAAGAAATAATAGTATATTTCATTCTAATGTAAAACATATGGCGAGATCAAGGAGCATCATACTAAGAAAGAAATAATCTACAATATTATGGAAAGTAAAACATGCTTTGTATTATTTATAAATCAAGGATGAAAGCATACAAGCGAGTGCCTTGATGTTGGAAGCCTTCTTCAAGACAAGTTTCCAAACCCAAGCCAAACACTTCAAGCACTCCTGCTCCTTACGATTTTTGGAAGAATTTAGTGACAATCGAGCACTATAAAGACAACAAAAAATGAACAACCATTTGGTGAAATAATGACATTCATTTAAAGGGGAGCTAAGAAGGTTAATGATCCATAAAATATGGAGGAAGGTCCACATCTTAAGGGTGAAATCCTTAAAGGTAGGATCAAGGACTCTAAATGGGAGAACTCGACCCAATCCTTAGCAATCGATACTATACTTTCATTCTCAAGGCTTCTAGTAGACAAAGCTTGATCCATTTTTTGGAGAACCTTCCTAAAGAGGACCAACATGGACTTTTACTTTAATTCTCATGATGTTAGTGGTGTACGGAGGTTATGCATTTGGTGACAAGCACTAGGCCATGGAGGAGAGAACCAATCTGGGGGTTGCAAATTAGGGTTTTCACAAGTTTTTCTCCAAAAGTTTCTTTAATACATTGATTCTCCATCTCTTAAGGGATTTTTTTGAGCATATTATTCATGGTGAATATGTTTTCACAACTTTTGTCACTTTGCGACATTAGTTACGTGAGTGAAAAAAAATGGTGACACTTTGGGTATAGAATGAGGAATGCAACAAAATAATGTGTAAATGATTCTCGCTAAATCATGAAAGCGAATGCGAAGTAATGGTTTAAGTGATTTATTAGTCAATGCAAGGAATTTCTAAAAGAACCGTCATGGGACCAACAAATCAAACATAATACAATATATATGACATCTCTAATGTAAATATGCCCACAATACATCTATAAATAGGCATCGAACCATACACGAACCCATGTCAAGGACACATCCATATGACTAAAAAGGATCATAAGTGTGGATCTACGACATGGGCGAACCATCCATATTGAAAGGATCATGTACACAATCCCGAATACTCCACACAACCATGTTTGAATAGATGGAATCCAAGGTCTTCATCTATGTCTTTACCCATCCAAAGTATGAATCTAACCATGTGAATAGATGCATTGATGTCGAACATGATAGAAACCACCGGATTACAGCCGATGAGGTAAACAATTAATGGTAATGAGAGTAATCACCAATAATGATGATGGACCTAAAGGTATGACAAAAAAATATAGAAGTGTGAATAAGAGGGATGAATTCGAACACTTGCTAAATCATTTGATTCAAGGCCAACAATGTGAACTTGTTGTTGACCGTGAAGAACGTGCCATTGAAGCATGCAAGCTTGAAAGGTACTAAAAGGGATTTCTAGATCAACTTCTGGATAATAAGATGATGTTGATAGGAAGTGATCCATCGAAGTAGAGCCATAATGTTTCCCACATCATCAACAAAAAACATAGGATTTATCAAGGTAGATAGGAGGGATTCAATATTTTTGCAAAGAGGGATCGGATAAGTATAAGTGATTTGAGTTTTGTAGATAGGACTTCCCTTGAACATATCGTTGACCCAACTCTGGGAGTTTGGAAGCATTTGACTCAAAATATTATTTAAGGTCATGATGAAAAAAATACTTTATCTAATAGGAGACAAATGGATTTCCCAAACCTAGGAAGGAAAGTGGCAAAGAGAGGATATCCCAAACCCAACACAAAATACAGACAAGCATCATGTTCAAGAGAAACATGATGCATTTAATCATAATACAAGACAATCTTACTTCCATTTTTCCCCACTATTTGTAGTGAGTACCTATTTATTTTTAACAACAAGCTTAAAGAGGATACCATATGCTTAACATATGATTTCACCATGCAAATGAATCCATGCTAATAATTTTAACGAGCCCTAGGAAAGAGTAGATCGGTTTTGTCATGGTGACAAGTCCTGGATCGTTTAAGTTTGACGAGTCCGATGAATGGGTAACTCGGTGTCTTTTTCATTTTTATGGAATTTGAAAAAAAGATGGAAAAGAAAACTTCAAAACAGGGAAAACTTTAAGGATGGAAAATTATCTTGAAGTTTAAAAACATTGGCAAATATCACTTGTCCCTAATATGCAAGCTATATTTTTTTTATTGATGTATCTATAAGACTATTCAAAGTTATAATGATTTTATATATACTCTCTATATAATGTCGACGATTTTTAAGGTAAAATAATTTTATATTGTAAATTTTGGGCGAATCACTTTTATAAAAAACTAGAAATTGGAGAAACTTTTTTTGGTAAAAAATCATAAAAAAATTAGACCACTGCGAATATTAGCCTATAAAATTTTCCATGCTTCAAAAGGTTCATTTTCGTAAATAGTCCCCTCGAATGCGAAAAGGTAGAAAAAAAATATTCGAGGGAACCTCTAGACATGTTTGACTAAGGTATTCCTTTTTCGTAATTAGTCAACCTCAGCTCGAAAAAGGGGTACAGGTTATACCGAGAGGGACACTAATTAAATTATTTTAACAAGCTCAATAGGACCAGTGATTGGAAATATTTTCATATTTCGAGGGTCGAAAAGAGCTCAAATTTTACTCCAGGGGGTTCATTTTTCATTTATTTTTTCGAGTCCAAAAAAAGCGATACAAAACGTAACTCGTTGTTCACCAATTTCCATAATTAATTCATGTTTACATCGCTGCTATACACATGAAAAAAAATTCAATTTGATCAAGAAAATAAATAATCATAGTGTAAAAATACTTTGAAAAAAAATGGTACAAATTGTTTTGAATTAAAAATATTTTTTTCAAATGACTTTTTATAATTGGAAAAAGTAAAATAAAATTACTTTTACCATTGAAAAAATTTGAAGATTATTTTTTCCCTCATTTTTTCTTGATCTTTAGGTGCATCGTAAGATGAATTCAGTGAGCACCATTTACCAAGTCTTTTTCCACAAGTAAGCATTCACTCCTTTCCCTACATTGTAAATCGTATTTATTTTTTAGAAATTTCATGTAGTTTTTTAAGTGCTTAGGCGAGCCTTGAAAAATTAGTGCTCATGGGTGACCGATGTGGGATTTACCCCTTAGGTTTGCATTGTTCACCCGGGGCCCCTAAAGAATCAATGCGTGTAAATTATAAAAAGTCGTAGTGTTCCGAGGGTTAAATATTTTCACCAATGCTCAAATTTTAACCATTCTTGTACCAATTCATTTCCATGAAAGTTAAGTAATGTTGGTTTAATGATGATTTTCAAGTGAAATATGGACATATAGTGGAAGGAAATGGGATACAAAGCAAAGGATCAAGAATCCGCCTAAAACCAAATTGCATAAGGGTGATTCGAAACTACGACTTTCTTAAGCTTTTCCAGTACACCTTGGATTCTCTCCCAAGTTGATTTGCTACATTACCTTGTGATGTGGTGGAACATTGACTTCCATATATTTATGATTGGTGTTCGAGGGAGCTGGACATTTAGGTTTTTGATATCTATTTTATGACTATCTTTTCCAAGAGAGGAGAATCGATTCAACTATCTAGTTTCTAGACTAGGTGGTGAGAGCACTAATATTCTTATTGTGAGACAACTGCAACATGGTTCTCGAAAAACCGAGGAGTGGAAATATTGACATTAATACCGTTATTAATCCTGGTTTGAAAATTTTCCTTTTTACCATTTCATGAGTGGTAGGAGTGCAAGAATTACATGAGGCAAGCAAGTCCAATGTTCAAAGGTATGCGGTGGACTATATGATTCCAATAGTTTTCAATTGGTGTGAAGGGTTACTTGCTATCTAGGGAAATAATTTTGTTATCTAATAAATCCATTATACGAATAGAAGTGATCCCTCGAACCCAATGAGTGGGTCTAGTAACAAACTAGACAAAAGAAAGAAATCTCTCCTAGTTTAAATCGAATGACATGAGAAAGAAAGATGTCCTACCTCACTCCTAGTATGCGAGTCTCTTTTCAATGTTAATCCCGATCTCCTCACTTCCAAGCTTGATCTCGTTATTATTTGCATGAAAATACTCGCAAGAGAGATAAAACAACGATGAGTGAAGAAGGAATAGTATATTGCAGAGTATAATTTTAACCATATGACGGATCAAGGAGCATCATACTAAGCAAGTAATAATCCACAAGATTATGGAAATAAAATATGCTTTGTATTATTGATAAATAAAGAGGGAAGCATATAATCGGGTTCCTGATGTTGGAAGCCTCCTTCTGACAGATGAGTTTCAAAATACAAGCCAAAGACTTTAAGCACTCCTTCTCCTTAGAATTTTGGAAGCATTTAGTCACATTCAAGCACTAGAGAGGAAACTAGTTGTAATGACCAACCATTTGGGGGAAAGAATGGAATTCATTTATAGGGAAGTTGAAGAGGTTGAGGATCCATAAAGAGGGAGGAAGTTCCACGTCTTAAGGGGGAAATCCTTAAAGGTAGGATGAAGGACTCAAAATGGGAGAACTCAACCCACTACTCATCTAACTAATACCTAACTTTCATTCTTGAGACTTCTAGTAGACGAAGCTTCCGCCCCAATTTTGGAGAACCCGCCTAAAGAGGACCAACACATAATTCTCGCATTTTCATTTGCTATACCCGAGGTTATGCATAGGCTGAAAATTACTAGTCCATGGAGGCAAGAACTTCAATGGGGTTTAAAATTAGGGTTTTGAGAAGCTTTCTTCAGAATTTCTTTACTACATTGATTCTCCATTTATTCAGGGATTTTTTGAGCATATTATTCATGGTAAACATGTTTCCAAAGATTTTTTCACTTTCAAAATTTGTGGCATGAGTGACACAAAGTGAAAAATTTTTGGGTATGGAATGGGGAATGCAAAAAAAATATTTTATAACAACATGAGGGCACTAGCAATCTCTAAAATCCAACAAGACCCTATGGGAGGTAATAAATATATATGGTAAATATGGTAGCTTAGGATTTATTGATCTAGGATTGAGATCCGTATATGAGGGGAGGATGAGATCAAGGGATAACATATAAGATCTGCAAGATAGGATCATATATGGATTCAAGATCTCTATCCATGGTGAATAGTTAAAAAATTCCTTAGAATTTTCTCGAAAGGAGAGGCTTTGATATTTTTTTTTCTAGAATCGATGCACATGTCGAAGGGAGAAAATTGGTGCTAATTAACGCTCGGTGGGAAAGAACACTTTGTGGGATGAGCTTAAAAATGTGGTTTTTCATAAGATAGACCTAGAAATTCATACTTTTTGGAGAATTGATGCTTAGGCTTTATAAATCGATTTTGACAAAGTGTCCATAGACATTGATCGATCTATTTTTTCAGCCATTTTGGGTCGATGTGACCAAATGCACTATAAAAATTAGAGACCAAAGACCACTCAAAAGGCTAGAAACCATCCCGGGTGGTAAATCCTTGAGATGGAACCATTTTTTAGTGACATAACATCCCAAATGCATGCACAACAAGGAAAGAGTGTGGTTACAAGCCTCCAACCATACACATAGGATTTTTTTCCATGCAGTTATGACCTAATTTGTATAAAATCTAGTTAGATTCAAACTTATAATTGTAATATGCTAAATCTATATACTTCAATATACTCTACCAATTGCAAAAAGGAATTAAGATCGCGAAATCACAAAACACAAAAGAGAAATAATTTAAATCAAACATTACACAAATATTCTATGGGGAAAACCTCGGATAGAAACTTTATTATCTTTATATTAAATAAGTGAGAAAATATGAGAATATTAAAAAGATTTTCTCCAAAAAGAGAAACCTCTCGCACTATTTTTATGTCTCACTTCTTCCTAGAAAAGCCTTGGTCAATACTTAACCAATTTTCTTCCATCTAGGATTCTCGTTTCCTTGTGTTGTTTCCTTTGGTAATTAGCACCCTATTAGTTAGGGAAATTACCAATATGAAATGTGTAATACATCCGAGTCTCCTTTTGATCGCATGCACCACGTGTAAAATTTGGATGATTATACAATAGATAGTACAATGCCCTTGAACTCAGCCTTATCGGGTCCTTATCCAAAATAACATGCATGAATTTTTTATGAGTGAATCATCGATTATATGATTGATCACTATATGTGGCTCAAGTCCATGTTCCACCCTTTGACCTCTCACTAGTTAGCATAAGAAGTCACTCCTTGATTTCTTAAGGAGTAAGCCTTTCACATCATAGTTCATTTCAAATTCAAAAAAAGGGGTTGTTTGATTGGTAAGATGGCTTTCTTAAAGATTTTGAAATGTTTCAGTGTGGGTAAAAGGTAGTACAGGGGAGCATAGTACACAAATGGAAGAAAGATGAATAGTTGGTACCTATTTCTAGAAATATTCCTATCCTAAATCATTCACACAAAACTATGATTATGGCCTTTAACGCAAACTTTGTTTATGAAAAGAAAACAACACTTAGAAATTAGATTGCATGTATAAATTATTCCACAAATCCTTTATGAAACCTTCACCGACATGTTCTATTACACACATATAACTTGAAAAAAAATGAAAATCAATAATTCATCTGTTAAATCCTTTAACAACTTCTCAACCACACTTCACTAGTTGCTACAATTTATATTTTAGAATAAATTAACAAAGAAAATATACAAACCACACATTATATGTTCCTTGAATCAAAAAATCCTCCACCATGAAGAAAATATATTTTTTTCTGTTATTTGCAATCTTTAGGTAGACTAACATCCAACCTCCCACCCCTCTCCTCCATCTATATTCTTTCTATTTACAACTTTAGGTTCTTTTACAATGGGTCTACCAGCAAGGATAGACCTTCAAATACCTCTAATGACACCTTCAATAACAAAAAAATTGATTACAAGGAGAAAAATGATATATCTGCTATTTTTAGGAATTTAAAACCTAATGAAACTCCGGGTACACTTTATTACATTTAAAAAAAAATTAAAAGACACCTACTATGTGATATACATCGAAAATGTCATGTGCACGAGGTGTCTATGACAATGACTAAACAATAAATACCCTAACCAAGATAAGAAATATTTCTTCGAGCTTTAGAGGAGGTGTTGTTATATTTTCTCGATAGATATCAAAATATTTTAAAACAAGTGCGCTGTAAATTCCCGAAAAAAACCTCTAACTCGCCCTAAAAATCTTGCCTATGCTTTCAAAAGTGTGCTAAAACTAGCCACATATCGGGATGAGAGTGGAGGGAGTGAAGTGAAGTGTGGGAATGGAAGGTAAGCGAAGGTGTGGGAATGGAACAATAAGCGAGAGAAGCTAATAAGTTGAAGAATTATAAGTGAGAGGAGTGAGTGCAATAAAATATATCACAAATGCAATGAGAGAGTGGAGCGGAGTGAATACATTACTGAGGTAGAATTGCAATGTGATATATCACAATACGCAAGGCGGAGGGGGTTATCAAAAATTGGGGATTGAATCTTATCGCATATCGCAATCGGAGGGGGTAACGGGGATGGTTAGCAATAGGATTTGCGATATGTGATAAGTGAAGTGACATCGCAGAAGATGGGTCCTACTATGGTGGTAACAACGTGGTGGGATTATGATGAAATATATCACATTATCGCATCAAGGTTTAGGATCCGGCACATAAATAGTGAGCGACATGCGGGCGATAATGTGAAATTAAATAATGCGATGCAGGAAATAATGCGATATGTGACTTCTATTTGTGATATATCACATTTGGGTATCAAAATCGCAAGAGGGAGTGGAAAACATAAGGCGAGGACAAGAAATTTGTGATTTTTTTGATGCGTGAAAAGATAAAGGTTGGATTTTTTAAAGTTTTGGATGGTTTTTTTAACTTGGAGAAAGGAAGATGAAAAACAAAAAAAATTAATGTTATTTGTGATAACATAATTGACTCATGACTTAGTAAGAAATTGTGCTAACACCTCCGCTCGGTTAGAACTAGTTCAACTAATTTTAGCTCGGATAAACTGAGTTAATTAATTACAATTCAAAATAAACTCAACTAGGGCTCCTATAATATAGGAGACACTCCACATGACTCGAGTTAGACCCTAAACTCGAATTAAATGAACAAGCTAATTCATAATAAATTATTTAACTCGTACAATTTGTATTGTGACTTGGAATTACAATTTAATTCTAATTTATTTCAAGGGGAATTAAAATTATAATCTTTCTTGGTGCCATTTTGAACACTCCCTCTCAGCAAGAAAGAGATTATCTAATACCCCGATCTTGCCTCTATGGAACTTGAACTTGTCTCTTGATTGTTCCTTCATCAATATGTATGCATATTATTCCTCTATAGGTATGTACTCTAGCATCATTATCCGCCTCTACACATAATCTCTAAGATGGCAGTATTAGATCTCCATGTGCTTGAACCAATCATGAAAAAATGGAATAACCAAGAATTCGATGCAACTCTAGTTGTCATATTAAATCACCATAGGGTCCATATGTTGAGATAACAACCCAACAAGGATCTTCCTCATCCATATAGTCCGATAATATGCTTTAATATCATCCATGTACTACGATTCTACTAAACAGAGTGAAACTTATGTCTACTTCCTCCTTTACCAGGAAATTGTTTGTAATGTTCCCAATTAGCCCAAGCTAATTGGAACATTTCATTTTGTCTTAATTTTATGTATTGATGAATAAAATGTAAAGGAGGACATGAAAAAATCCTTAAATCAAATAATAAATACATGCCCTATGTGAAAAGGGATAAATTTGGGCCTTTTGTAGCTAATCGACTTGTGTGTGAATAGAAATTGGACCACCTTGGAGAATCAACGCAGTTTTAGAAGAGGGGTCCAATGTGAAAGGGGTTAAGTCCATTGAAGTGGTTTAGGTTTTTTGCACCCCTTAAAGTTATAAAAAGGAGGAGAGGGCTCATGTAAAGGTTGTTGATCATATTTTTATTTTGAGATTTCTTGAGAAACTCCTTTCTCTGCGTTGTATAGCAAGAGAAAGAGAGGGTTTCCTATTTAGGAACTCTCATCCCTTCCTTGAGAAGCTCTTGGAGGGCATTAAATTGCATTTTCCACTATCTCGCATTGTTGGCCAAGCTCCACCTCTAGTAGCAGCGTTGATCCTATTGAGGGTTTTGTAGCTGCTGTGAGTTGCAGCAAGTGGTGAACTAGATCTACAAGATCTAGTTGTTTTGGAGGAGATTTCTCTCAAGGAGGGTCTCTTGTGACCACCCGAAAGAGGATCTCACTCTTGTATCTTGATTTCAGATCTGTAAATTTCATCTATTGTCATATTTGGTTCAATATACAGTGCTTCCCCTTTGGGTACTGCGTTATTTCATGTGTTGCTGCAAGTATTATTTGATTTTCCCTTTGTAATATATCTCAGATGATTGAGGCTTGCCTCTCATCTTGAAGATTCACATTGTCGCTTGCTGATATCTATTGCTCAGATCTGATATGTATTTTAATAAAAATCATCTTCAGCCATTTTTGGAATTTTCTACAGTTCCATGTATAAAAAGTTAGATCTACAATTTCTAGTGCATTATTTTGTTAAAACCCCAAAGGGGACTTGTAAAAGAGGCTGAGTAGTTTCCAGATCTGGTATGGATCTTATGTTACAGCCATATATAAGTCATATATATGATTTCCATTATTAAACTACTGAATCATACTTAGAGGGACGCATTCCATTCATTTTTGCAATTTTATAAATGCCGGAGCTGTCTTTTTTGAAGAATTTCTGCTATATTGTTCATGCGATTTGCTGTAGATTGAAGGGAGGATAATTCATGTTTCTGTTATGATGTATATTGATTTAATTTGGAAATTTAAAGCTTACCTCCTCTGACTACTTGGAAAAACTGCGCAATTTTGGTTGCTGGGTTTCCTTGTTCCAACAACTCTTCTCTTTAGCTGATTTTTAGCTAGTCAGCTTCATGGGAGATATGTTTAAGGGCTTTAAACTCATTTTTTTTCCTAAAATTCATCACATGAGTCCAAAATATCCTAATATAGGGGAAAAAATCCCTAACCTACATTATTCTTGCACCCATTTTCTTATACAACGTTCTCACTGAGCCTCTTGCTGAATTTCCTAAAGTAGAAATTTCCTGCTCCTTCCTTGTTTGGTTTTTGCTCCTCTTTTAGATCCCTTATTTAGATCTGAATATGTAATAATACCAAGGGCTGAAAGCCCCATTTTGAGTTTGTTATTTCCATACTTTTTTTCTTTCACCAATCTTCTATAGACAGAGTCTAGAACGGGGTAGGAAGCCTCTGGTTTTCACCCTCTCTTTAGAGGTGATATAACTAGTAAATTCCATACCATTCTATCTCTGGTTTAGATCTATTGGTTTGATTCCATATTTCTATGATTGCATAGTGTAATATCTTAATATATTCCCTACTGAGCTTATTTTTCCCCATTTGTAACATTACAGTGGTATCAGAGCATGATCTCCGGCTTAGCCTGTGAGATCAGGCTATCAGAGAAGCGCTGAGGAGAAGTAGAAAGAAGAGGAGGAAAGAAGAGAGCAGAAAGTAGAAAGTATGGAGAGGATGAGATTACTCTCATCAATCTTTAGATCTAAGGAGAACCCTCCAAGGGGGTTGAACATTTGAAGGCAGAAAGATGCAGTGAAACTCCAAGAGGGTTTCAAGGGAAAAAGGACTGCAGTGAAGCCTTTATGAGGTTTCAAGAGAAAGAAGAAGACATGGGGATTCCCCCTTCGAGAGAAGACCAATATCTAATGTATCCTATTGAGGATGGGGCATTTTCCATCATTAAATAAAGGGCTGGGGGTGACAGCGCAGTCACAATAAGAGGCCCTTTGGCCTTTCAAGAAGGAGGAAGAAGAAGCAGTGAAGCTCCCAAGGAGTTTCAAGAAAGAGAAGATCTTCCAATCATATCTGCAAGATCTGTACCTGAGGAACATCCAGAATCCTCATCTTATGGATATGTGCACTCAGCCATATCATCATAGCCTCAGAATTTTGTTGGTGACTTCTTCATGAAGAGAGAGAGAGAGAAGGAGTGAGTTTGTGGGATGCACTTCCAAGGGTCAGATCTCCTTTAGGTGAAGGGTAGAAGGCAGGAGGTACTAACACAATCACAACAAAGGCACCTCAAACACCACATGAAGAAGAGAATGGGGCATTTTCTCCAAGTGATGGAACTCTTGTACCCTTGCAAGGAGTTTCAAAAGATATCATACATAGAGATCCTGATTCCATACCTGAGAAGCATGCATCATCATTGTCCAATGATGAGATTTTAAGAAGAGAAGAAGGGGGAGAGAAGGAAGGGCATCATATGATGGAGAGCATACACCCTTCTCTATTTCAAGGGCTGGAAGGGAAAAAAGGGCAAGAGGACCTATGCAACAAAGATGAGGACAAATCTGTCCACCCACATCCTCAATTCACTCTATTCCTTGATGTCTCCCTATTTGGGGGAATTCCACCATGGAGTTCTCATGATGAGCATAAGAGAAAAATGTCCCCTCAACCTTGTGAATCAATTCCATATCTTTTCAAACAGGAGGCCAACACCACATGGGAGACTTTGGGTAAGAAGCATGCCTATGATAATCACATTTTCCTTTATGATTGCATACATTCTTTTACTTTGTATATGCAGGCCATGACTCCCAAGAGGAGTGTTATACCATACAAGCTTCATGGCCAAATTTGGGCCAAGCTTGTTCTCAAACATGGCCACTCCCTTGATGGGCTAAAGGATATTATACACCATGATGGGTGCTATCCCAAGGCACCAAATATAATTTTCACTTTCAGCCATGGTGGGATGAAGGGAGCAGCAAGTAAGTGGCTTGTGAAGCACTTACAACATTCATATTTGATGCATGAAAAGGACAACCTGCGCTAGGTTTTGTTGGGTGAGTTTAAACACTCCCCAAGATCTCTGATTTTCTTGTCACATGCCTTGTACTTTAAGAGAAGGCTACATAAGAAGAAGGCCTGGGTGTTTGGTTTGACAAGGAAGAGGTATGGACACCACATGATGAATGCCATGTCCATACATTTACTTTTGCCTACAATGTATGTGCATGTGTTTTTGTTTAAGATGCATTTAAAAATCTTGTATGTACTTGGGCTTGGGAGAAATTGCAATCTTCTCATGGGTTGGCATAAGAAGAGTTGTTCCTATCATGATATTTATTCCCCATGCACGAGAGGATGGATGACACATTGGGTGAATGTGTTCAAGGTGAATGAAATCTCTTATATCAATTCATGCTTCAAGAGGAGGATAGAATACTGCATGGTTGCTTCATTGTGTATATTGTTTCTTTCTACAAAGGGACATGTATTGAAGTTATGTCATGTAAAGAAGTCCCTCACAGGGAATAATTTAGAGCATGAAATGTTTTTTTTGAATCACATTCAGCCAACACCCATTATCCTCCACTATTCTCAAACTTTGAAGAAGCTTGTTGCAGCAAGAAGGTGGTGGGTTGGCCACCTATTATACTATGGTTTGGAGCAGCATGGGGAGAGCTTTGAAAGAGGGCTACATCAGCGTTGTCAAAGAGGCATGATCCATGTAGGGATGGATCAGCAACATGACTCTTTGGGAGGGTTGAATCAGCCCACTCTTCCTTCTCTTGGGGGAGAAAATGGAACCATGCACCTCTCCCTTAGTTGGATAAATATTATTGGTGAAGAAAATGATCATGTTACACATATTTTTAATTTTGATTTCATGCATTCTTACACCATGTTTTTGTAGGAAAAGTTCCAAGGAGAAATGATAGATCATTTGAGCCTCTTGACCAATATTGGGCTCCAAAATTTCTGATTTGAGCCACTGCCTTGACAGGGAAAAAGGGAGATTTTTCAAAAAGAAGGGTGTTGCCCCAAAGCACCAAACATGAATCACAATTTCAGCCATGGTGATATGGCATGGGCAGAAAGAATGAAGGATGGCATGTGCCTCATGAGAGGACCACTCTCTATGTATTTTCTATTTCATATTCTAGAGAGGGCATGAGGCAAACCATGTTTGTTTCATATGATTTATTGTCTCCTTATGGGATGAGCTGCTTGCATCTCAGGAGAGCATTGGAGGAGAAAGAAATGGATTGATTGGTGAGAACTTGGCTTATGGAGGAAGCTTATCTAAGGTTGGTGTCACCAAGGAGGAAATTTTGCAGCACTCACCTTGCAGTTGCTTGAGGGCAAGCAACAATTTTGGAGGGGAGGACTGTAATGTTCCTAATTAGCCCAAGCTAATTGGAACATTTCATTTTGTCTTAATTTTATGTATTTATGAATAAAATGTAAAGGAGGACATGAAAAACTCCTTAAATCAAGGAATAAATACATGCCCAATGTGAAAAGTGATAAATCTGGGCCTTTTGTAACAAATCCACTTGTGTGTGAACATAAATTGGACCACCTTGGAGAACCACCGCAGTTTTAGAAGAGGGATCCAATGTGAAAGGGGTTAATTCCATTGAAAATGGTTTAGGGTTAGGGATGCAGTTCATTCATTTCTGCAATTTTATAAATGCCGGAGTTGTCTTTTCTGAAGAATTTCTGCTATATTGTTCATGTGATTTGTTGTAGATTGAAGGAAGTATCTGTTGGCAATATGATGCAGAGTGTTGTCCTTGATGGCAACCCACTTAATGCAGATGAAGACATGAGATTGTTGGCATGTGTTTTCCTTAATGGCAATCCACCTGATGAAGTTATTCTTGACTTGATGGACTTGGTAAATGATGTAAATCTGATGTGATATGATGTTTGTTGGAAATATGATGATGGGTGTTGATAGAGTGTTGTCCGTGAATGGCAACCCACTTGATGAAGATGATGGCAACTTACTTGATGAAGTTGTGCTTGATAGAATATGTCTTGATGAATTAAATCTGATGTATCTACAGTGAGTACAGAAGGTAATGAAGAAAGGAATCCAGTATGTCTTAGATCTATGATGAAAAGAGTATGTCTCAAGGCATACACGGATTTTTCTAGGAGAAGTCGCATATGCACGCGGTTAAGTACGTGCCAAGTCGCGTATGGGAAAAAGCGCTCAAAAAGTGCAAAACCAGGGGTAACCACCATGGTATTGACCCATTGTATTGGGTAATGATTCGTCTAAATGACCCCCTCCAGAAATACCATTGGATGTAATGTCGTTTTGGCTCATGGTATTGAAAAAGGGCAAACCTATATAAGGAGAAGAAATTCATTGTGCAAATCATGAGTGTGGAGCAAGATGCCTGGTCTTGAATGAATACTTCTCTGTGAAGTATATCTGTATGGAAAGGGTAAAGGTTTGATGATAGATCTGAATCTATGATGCACCTATGAAGAAATGATGAAGTGGGATATCTATATTTGAAACGTATCTGTATTTGCTAGATCTGTTTATGGAATGATTAGATCTGAGATATGGCGAACATTTGTCTGAAGTAAAGGGTTAAAACTGTGTGATGTATCTGTTCTGAAGAATTGCAATGACCTAAATGTCTGAAGAACCATATGCTAGCTCGCCGCAGAGGAAGTGTGTATATACGCATCTTCGATGAAGAGAAAGCACGTATGCGCAATGAAATTAGCTCTGTAATATGTACAGAAGTATACGCTGGTTTATGTGAATGGAAGCGCGTATATACGCGACATCAGTGAAAGGAAATCGCGTATGCAAACTAGGGTTTGCTGAAGTCTGTGGTAAGAAAAGTCTGATCTGTTCTGCTGGTTTACAGATATCTGCCAGTGAGTTATATGTATCAGTTTCATGTTTGACTGTGCTTAAATGTATGGAGTGGGTCCAGTCTGAAAATATAATGAAACATGGCCTGCAAGTGGTGTCCTAAAGGAAGCTTCGGATCCAGTGTGAAAATTGATGAAACGTGGTCCATAGAGGTGCTGAGGGTTGTAGATCCCTTCCAGGTGAGGCTAGTAAACGAGATCAGGGGGTCGTAGCTCCCTTCCAGGAGAGGCTGGTAAATGAGTTAGGGGGTTGGAGCTCCCTTCCAGGAGAGGCTGGTAAACGAGCACAGGTGGGTGCCTGCATGCTGGTAGGAGTCTGCACCAGCACATATGTTGTATGATGTTTTCTCTATAATAAAATATTGAAGGCTGAGCAACTGCAGTGGTGGTTTTCTCTCGACTTGGGTTTCCACCTAAAAATCCTGGTGTTCATGTGTGATGCTTTGTGTGATGGTTTATTCTGTTGTTACTGCACATGTTTATTGATAACCTAACATCAGATGAATGAATATTAAAGAACTATAATGAATATTCCGCATATTTAGATCTCTCGCTAATACGCTGAAGCTGTAAGAAGGATATCCGCGCAGATACTGTAGCTTACAAAGGAAAGTAGCAGATGGGTTTTATAGCATGAAAAGGTAAAAATTGTGTTTGCCCCTAATACTGATTCACCTCCTCTCAGTATTTTTCCCAACAATTGGTATCAGAGCAGGTCCTTCTGCAGAAGCTTGATCGCTTGAAGGAGATCCGTCGCAATGGGAAGTCAAGAAGGAGTAATATCTATAAAGCCACCTCTATTCAATGGAAGCAATCTGATATTCTGGAAGGTACGAACAAAAGCATATCTGCAAAGTCTTGGTGCAGATGTATGGGCAATCGTGGAAGAAGGCTATCAATATCCGACAAGTATTCCTACTGATGCAGCTGAAAGGAAGAAGTATGAAATCAATGCCAAAGCAGTGAATGTCTTATTAGGAAGCATGTCTGAACCAGAATTTGCTAAAGTGATGCAGCTACATTCAGCAAAAGAAATATGGGACAAAATCATTCTGAGCTATGAAGGAGATACAAAGGTAAAAAGTGCAAAACTCCAAACTCTCAGAATTGAATATGAAAATTTAAGGATGCATAGTGATGAAAGTATTTCCAGTTTCTTTCTTCGTCTAGATGATATTGTAAATTGAATGAGAAATTTGGGTGAAACCATAACCGATACTACTCTGGTGGAAAAAGTCTTAAGATCTTTGACTTCAAAATTTGACTCTAAAGTTTCAGCTATTGAATAAAGGCAAGATCTGCAAACTCTTACTATTGTTCAATTACATGGTATTCTGACTGCTTTTGAAATGAGACAAGGAGGTCCTTCTCAAATCAAAGAAATTGTTTTTAAGGCATCTGCAAAAGGAAAAGAAAAGAAAGTTGTCAAAGAATCTAGCTATATATCCGAAGAAGAAGAAGCGAATTTTGTGAGAAAACTCCAACTAGGTACTAGAAGATTCAAAGGTAAACTTCCCTTCAAATGTTTTGATTGTGGAAGAGTTGGTCACTATGCTGCTAAATGTCCTTATAGAGATAAACATGGTAAATGGAAACAATTTGGAAAAAGGAAGAGTTATTATTCAAATGAAGATGATGATGAAGTGTCCAGTGAAGATGAAGAAGATTCTGACCAAGCTCTACAAGTGCTCATGGCAAAGAAGCAAAAGAAGAAGGCTACTCAAGGAAAGGAGATACCTCAGAAATCATGTATAGGAGAAAGTGAAGAAGATGAAACAGGTATTGATCGTTGTTCTTGTATTTCACTTACCTGTATATGCAAAGGCAAAGATAGTGAAATTAAAAGTATGGATCTAGAAGAAGCTGTCAAGATTAAAGTTGAAGATCAGCAAACATCATCTAAGGAGAGTAAAAGTCTAGAAGCAAATGATGGAAGTAATGATTGGTATCAATTTTAAAGGAAGGAATCTATCTACAAAGATGTGATCTCTAGGATGAATGAAAAGATTGAAACACTAAATGGACAGATAGACAAGTATCAAGGATTGTACGCTCATGCAACCAATCAAGGTGAAAAAATTGAAGCAGAAATCATCTTCCTCAAGGAAAACCTGGATAAATCAAATAAGAAGAATGCAGGACTTGAAGCAGAAATCATATCTCTGAAAGTAGATCTTGAAGCATCAAGTAAGAAGAATGAGGAACCTCTACAACCATTTGAAAAGGAAGGCCTTGAAGCAGAAATCATCTCTCTCAAAGAAGATCTGGAAAAATCAAATAAGAAGAATGAAGAGTTGCAACAAACATGTGAAGAAAACGAAAATTGGTTGAAAGAAGAGATTCTAAATCTGAAGGATCAAGTAGAAGATGGAAGAAGGAAAGAAGAAAGCATGACAAAGCAATGTCAAGCCTTGGAGGTTGAGGTAAACATTCTCAAAGGTAAATTAGAAGAAAAAGTTAAACTTTTGAGGTTTCAAGATAGTACCAATATTTTGGACAATATTCTGAGTAATCAAAGGTCTCCTGCTATCAAACTTGGTCTTGGTTTCCATGAAACTGTTAAAGGAGAATCTAGCTCTCAAGGAAGTGCTAAAAATTTAGAGGATGTCAATGCAAAACCTGAAGTGTTGAAAGAGACAAAAGGTCAACCAACAATGATGAAATCTCAAAGAAAATTAGTCAATAATTTTGAATGCTTTAAATGTCATAATTATGGGCCTGTTGCAGCAAATTGTAGGAGCATATCATTTCAGCCTCAAACAAATAGTTCCTACATAGAAAGGTACTCTGGTTTCTTCAAGGGATATTGTTTTTCATGTAATAATTATGGACATAAAGCAACTGATTGTAAAAGGAGGAAGATTAGAAATACTCATTATGGTTCTTATGCTTATTTCTCTGGACACATGAGATGTTATTCTTGTAACAAGTATGGACATGTAGAAAAGGAATGCAGGTTGAACAGATCTGAGAAAGTGGACAATTTTCAGCACACAGTTAGGAAGTTCAAGAAAATTTGGAAAAAGAAGGAGGACCAATCAGAAACGTAGGGAATTCTGACCCTACTGCAGTCATCTGCTTCTGAAGCTTACTTCTCTTGTTGACTGTAGGAATGATGTGGGATACATTATGAGATTTAGTGATGAATCGTCACAGGGGGAGCAATGAATGATGACTCTCATGGTTGATTTGATTATTCTGGTTATATGTATTTCTGACAGAGCGTCTGATATGAAGAAGACAAGTACAGGAAGGACAAATTCAGGGGGAGATGAAGGAATGTGTAAAAAAAAAATTTTCTATGCTTCACTTTCCATACGCAGGTTAGATGAACAAAAGTCGCGTATACACGCAAGTTTCAGCAGACACAGTCGCGTCTGCATTTATGATAAGAGAATTGGGATGACAACTGAAGATTAGGAGCAGAGGTTCAGGGGGAGCATCAGTCTGACTGTTAATAACTATATTATTGACTCAGTATTAGCTTAGTTTGTCAGTTCTAAATTATGATATGATACTTGGCTTCTTATGTTAAAGATTATGGATGAGTCCTGTTTACTTTTGATGAAGAGTATTCGTTGCTGAGATGAAATTCTTATAATTCGGAGATAAGGAAATTTCATGCAGAGATTGTTGCTAATGACTTGCTGATGAACGTATTCAGGTTGCACAAGTTAAGGAGGAGCACTGGTTCAGGGGGAGCAACAGGCTGAATACCAATAATTGCATTGTTGGCACTATGACTGCTTATTCTTTGATACTCATGCTCAAATGATGATAACTTGGTATATGGTTTATTATGATGAGATTTTGAGCCTTGTTTTCTGAAAAGTATATTTTTTGCTCACACATGGATGAATTGGAAGTCTTATGATTCATAGATAAGAATAGATCATGCAGAGTTTGTTACTATGGTTGAAACCTTTTTCCTACATATGTTACATCATGTTAAATCTTGAATATCTTGATGATATTGGACCACATGGATGATTGCTTGACACATATTTGAAGATGTTGTTCTGGTATGATAATTTCTCTTGGAAAGAATGTATTGATGCTGCAAAGAATCTGAAGACTTGGTTACTAATGTACTTATGCTACAACCATTGGATGATGCTTGAAGACACAACTACTTTGTTCTATCTATCTGTATTCCAGGGAAGCATTCAAATATCTCAGAAAGAAGCAGAACACTGTCTTTTTCTCACAGAGAATCAGATCTGGTTAAAGTATAGAAGATGGTAGTGGATACGCGGATTTCCTAAAACACAGTCGCGTATATACGCGAGTTCATGCACAGAAAACCGAGTATGTCTGCTTGCTGACAAATTTCTGTTTGGGGTCAGCTCTCTTCAGCACAGCTGTAGTGTTGTTTGGTATCTCTGGTATCTCTAGTGATGTTCCAACTCTTATAATAATGTTTCAATCTTTGATGTTTCAAAGATTCCTTGATGATTGGTTGAAAGTGTTCAGGATGCACAAACTAAGGGGGAGCCTTAGTCATATGGAAAGGATGTTCGGATGCACATTTTCAGGGGGAGCCCTAGTCTTGTTGAGTATAATGTATTGTTGGCATTATGGTGATTCTGATATATGATCTCTCTTGAGGTTTTTCTGGTCTTGGTCATAAATGGTCATATTTGTATTTTGATGAAAAGGTCTTGTTGAGACCCATGATGTAAAATTCTAATTTTCATTCATGTAAGGACTTGACAAATTTTGTAAACCCACTTGGTTGGGTAGCTGAGTCAAATTTGTAAACCCACTTGGTTGGGTAGTTGAGTTAAGATGTGTAAACCCACTTGGTTGGGTATTTAGGTCTCATATGTAAATCCACTAGGTTGGATCTTTGGTGTAAGTATGAGTCCTGTGTGATAGGAAGTTCATAGAGTCATGTACCTCATTGAAAAATATGTTTGAAGATTCAGCATGAACTCAGGGGAAGCTTGGTCACTTCAGTATACATCAGATCTGCAGAACACTTCTTCCACATGAGGAGAAAAGGGGGAGAGTATGTTGGTTTTGATCTGCCCTTTGCCCTTGATGTCAAAGGGGAGAGTGACATGGTGTTTGAGATGGAGAGAAAGAATGGTGTCAAAGAATTGGGAGAGTGACATGGTGTCATTGTATTCTTAATGTACCTATCTGTTGTGGTGATCAAACACCATCGTGGTTGCCATCAAGTCCAAAGGGGGATATTGTTGGCAATATGATGCAGAGTGTTGTCCTTGATGGCAACCCACTTAATGCAGATGAAGACATGAGATTGTTGGCATGTGTTGTCCTTGATGGAAATCCACCTGATGAAGTTATTCTTGACTTGATGGACTTGGTAAATGATGTAAATCTGATGTGATATGATGTTTGTTGGAAATATGATGATGGGTGTTGATAGAGTGTTGACCGTGAATGGCAACCCACTTGATGAAGATGATGGCAACTTACTTGATGAAGTTGTGCTTGATAGAATATGTCTTTATGAATTAAATCTGATGTATCTACAGTGAGTACAGAAGGTAATGAAGAAAGGAATCCAGTATGTGTTAGATCTATGATGAAAAGAGTATGTCTCAAGGCAGAAATTCATTGTGCAAATCATGAGTGTGGAGCAAGATGTCTGGTCTTGAATGAATACTTCTCTGTGAAGTATATCTGTATGGAAAGGGTAAAGGTTTGATGATAGATCTGAATCTATGATGCACCTATGAAGAAATTCATTGTGTAAATCATGAGTGTGGAGCAAGATGTCTGGTCTTGAATGAATACTTCTCTGTGAAGTATATCTGTATGGAAAGGGTAAAGGTTTGATGATAGATCTGAATCTATGATGCACCTATGAAGAAATGATGAAGCGGGATATCTAGATTTGAAATGTATCTGTATTTTCTAGATCTGTTTATGGAATGATTAGATCTAAGATATGGCGAACATCTGTCTGAAGTAAAGGGTTAAACCTGTGTGATGTATCTGTTCTGAAGAATTGCAATGACCTAAATGTCTGAAGAACCATACGCTAGTTCGCCACAGAGGAAGCGCGTATATACGCATCTTCGATGAAGAGAAAGCGCGTATGTGCAATGAAATTAGCTCTGTAATATGTACAGAAGTATACGCTGGTTTATGTGAACGGAAGCGCGTATATACGCAACATCAGTGAAAGGAAAGCGCGTATGCAAACTAGGGTTTGCTGAAGTCTGTGGTAAGAAATGTCTGATCTGTTCTGCTGGTTTACTGATATCTGTCAGTGAGTTGTATGTATCTGTTTCATGGTTGACTGTGCTTAAAAGTATGGAAGGGTCCAGTCTGAAAATTTGATGAAACGTGGCCTGCAAGTGGTGTCCTAAAGGAAGCTTTGGATCTAGTGTGAAAATTGATGAAACGTGGTCCATAGAGGTGCTCAGGGTTGTAGCCTTCAGTCAGGGGGTTGAAGCTCCCTTCCAGGTGAGGTTGGTAAACGAGATCAGGGGGTCGTAGCTCCCTTCCCTTCCCAGTGAGGCTAGTAAAAGTCAGAATTCGTAGCTCCCTTCCAAGTGAGGCGGTAAACGAGATCGGGGTCGTAGCTCCCTTCCGGAAGGTGGTAAGCCGTCCCGGGGGTTGGAGCTCCCCTTCCGGGAGAGGCTCAGTGTGACGCGGTGGGTGCACAACGTCTTTGGTAGGAGTGTTGGGAAAAATACTGAGAGGGGGGGTGAATCAGTATTTACAGCAAATTCAAAACTTTTACTTTTCTTTACTTCAAAACCCATACGCTACTTTCCTGAAGAAGACTCGCGTATATACGCGGATACCCTTTATTAAACTCGTGTATACACAGAGAACTAATTATGTCATTAATTCTTCACTTAAACCATTCCATCATTTATTCATCAGATATTCAATAAACAGTAAACATGTGCAGTAAGAACAGAATAAACCATCACACAAAGCATCACACATGAACACCGGGATTTTTAGGTGGAAACCCAAGTCGGGAGAAAACCACTGCTGCAGTTGCTCAACCTTCAATATTTTATTATAGAGAAAACATCTTACAACATATGTGCTGGTGCAGACACCTACCAGCACGCAGGCACCCACCTGCGCTCGTTTACCAGCCTCTCCTGGAAGGGAGCTCCAACCCCCTGACTCGTTTACCAGCCTCTCCTGGAAGGGAGCTACGACCCCCTGATCTCGTTTACCGGCCTCACCTGGAAGGGAGCTACAACCCCCTGACTGAAGGCTACAACCTTCAGCACCACCTTGGACCACGTTTCATCAATTTTCACACTGGATCCAACAACTTCAATAGAACACCACTTGCAGGCCACATTTCATCATACTTTCAGATTGGACCCTTTCCATACTTTTAAGCACAAACATACATCACCAACAGATACTTATCAACACAGATCAGATAGCAGAAACACAGCAGAACAGATCAGATATTTCATACCCTTTGCTTCAGCAAACCCTAGTTTGCATACGCGCTTTCACTTCACTTATGTCGCGTATATACGCGCTTTAGTCCACATCAACCAGCGTATACATCTGTATAAACTTCACTGCGCATACGCGCTTTTTCTTCAGCGAAGCCGCGTATATACGCGCTTCCTCTGCGGCGAAGTAGCGTATAGATCTTCAATCATTATAGAGCAGCATACTTCTTCAGATCAGATGTTCAGTTCATATTTACCCTTTCACTTCAGACAGATGTTCGCCTCAATTCAAATCTAAGCCTTCCATAATCAGATCTAGTAGATACAATTGCATTTCAGATCTAGATCCCCTTCTTCATCATTGGTGCATCATACATTCAGATTTATCATTCAAGTGTAACCCTTTCCATTCAGATCTACTTCAGAGAGAAGTATTCATTTAAGCTCAGACATCTTGCGCCCACACTCATGATTTTCATAATGAATTTCATCTCTTTATATAGGTTTATCCTTTTTCAATACCATGAGCCCCTTTTTTCAATACCATGGGCCAAAACAATACCATGAGCCCAAAACTACCTAGACGGGGTCAACTAGGCGGATCATTACCCAATACAATGGGTCAATACCATGGTAATGCCCCTTGGTATCATAATTTTAGAGCGCAAAAGGGCATACACGACTTTGAGCGTTCGCTTCCGCGTGTATACGCAACTTCGTCTCATAAAAACTGCGTATATGCTAACCCTGAATGTATACGCGGGTTCCCTTCACAAAAGTAGCGTATACATTGTATGTATACGCGGGTTGCCTTCACAAAAGTAGCGTATACATTTGTGACATATTATATTTATCATTTTTCTGGCACTTACTGGAATTCTTTTCTCTGCCACATCTGAACTGATGTGAAGATACATCATTCTTACATCTTTAGCACATAGGTTGCTTATCATAAGCAACTCATCGAGTAGATTTCCATCAAGGACAACTTCATCAAGTAGGTTGCATCATCTTCATCAAGTGGGTTGCCATCAAGAACAACTCTCTACATCATATTGTCAACAAACATCATATCACATCAGATTTACATCATTTACCAAGTCCATCAAGTCAAGAATAACTTCATCGGGTGTATTGCCATCAAGGACAACACATGCCAACAATCTCATGTCTTCATCTTCATTCAGTGGGTTGCCATCAAGGACAACACTCTGCGTCATATTGCCAACAAAGGAGTACGCACCAGGCACATATGTTGTAAGATGTTTTCTCTATAAAAAAATATTGAAGGCTGAGCAACTGCAGCGGTGGTTTTCTCCCGACTTGGGTTTCCACCTAAAAATCCTGGTGTTCATGTGTGATGCTTTGTGTGATGGTTTATTCTGTTGTTACTACACATGTTTACCATTAACATAACATCAGATGAATGAATAGTGCAAAGAACTAAGTTAATAAATGTCTGCATACTTAGATATCTGCTAATACGCAAATTGTATGAAGGATATGCGCGTGTATACGCGAGTTTACTAAAGGAAAGTAGCGTATGGGTTTTAGAGAGTGAAAAAGTAAAAATTTTAGTTTGCCCTAAATACTGATTCACCCCCCCCCCCCCCCCCCTCCTCAGTATTTTTCCCAACAATCTAGAATATTTTTTGCTTATTTTATTATGAAGGCTAGCCCTGAGAGAAATTTGGGAGTCATTTGTGAGATCCCCGGGTTTAGAGCATCCTTAAAGGATTTTAACTAAGAGGAAGAGGCTACACCCCAACCTTTGGCTCCTCCATTCAATAATGAGACTAGGAGGATAAAGGCTTCCTTGGATATACCATAATCTTTGAGAAAACGACCTTCTTGAAGTTTCCTACCCCATGTAGGAGTTGAATTGAGATGGAAGGGATTCATGTTTGATCTTGACTTATGGTTGCAAGTGTAGAGACAAAGTCATTGGATTTCACCTACAGACAAAGGGTACCCTGTGAGAGTGGCCTCACAAAGACTGAAAATATCGAGTGATATGAAGCAATGGAATCACCTTCGAGGAGGGAAGAACGTCGTTGCAAAAGATATTCCCCGTTGTTTGGTATATTTGTAGTGATGGAACGAGAATGAGGGAGCTTCAGATGAAGGGAAGAATCTTGAAACTGAAAATCTCCCAAAGTTAGGGCAACAACTGAAGGCTTTAGGGTTTCAATCACGATCCTCTAAATAGAAATGCAGTCCTATAAATATCTTTAAATGAACACATTTATAAAATTTATGATCTCCTCTTTCTTTCCTTTTGTTAATAGGATCATTTCTTTTTAATATACTAATAACATAAAAATGATTTTAATCTTTTTTATATATATATATTTTTGATAAGTAAATTAATTTTGAAAATCAATTTTTTACATTTAATTAATAAATTGACTAAATATTATGTAAGAATTAATTTTATTATATTTTTTCTAATTAGATGGCTTTCATTGATTCATAATTTAGCCAATACATAAACAAAATTATTATCATCATGGATTGTTGCAAGGGAAACCAGAGAAATGATAGTAAATATATTACAAAGTTATTCTATATAGCAAAATTAACCATACCAAACCTATCTCAAATTTATTTCCAAGCCGTGATAGATATTTGGGAATGTGATAATAGAGTTTACAAAATAAAAATTGGGTATAAATAACAATCCATATCTATAAAACATAGGAAACTTCATAACTAAATTCAGGAAACGTAAGAATAAAACCAAATTGGACATGGGCTAGCATCCTTCCTCATAAAAAAATGTAGGAATGGCATTGTGTTTGCTCGTGCCTAGTGTGTATTTCCTTTCACACTGTGAATGCATCTCTATGTGGACTAGTCGAGCATCCAGACTAACTAAAGAGGATCACATATGCTTTTGGACTCATGGGATTTCATTGAGGTGAATGACGATTTCATTATAGTGCTTATCCTTGATGACATGACCCAACATGGTATTCATTTGATGATACAAGGTTATGAAGTGCAAATATTTATGCATGCGACCCCTAATGTGTCCATTATTTTGAATCCAATCTGAAACAAAAACCTACTTTTATAAACCATAGAGGGCATTCATGTCACGAAATTCTTGAGCCTCAAGTATACATATTTCATTTTGAACTTTTCGAGTGGTATATGAGTGAAAGAGATATGTTATAGATTGAGCCTGAGGTTGGGCTCAAGGCCTGCTAGTGGGGCCATACCCAATAGAACCATGCCACAAGTGCATACATTACTATAGCATTGGGATGGGGAGAAAAAGTGTCATCTCAAGAGAAGACACAGGAGACAAGACAATGGTGTGAGATTAAAGGAAAAGGGAAATCCAACATGGAGCAAGCAAGCTTAAGAAATTCGAAAACAAGGGTGGAGAATAGAGCCAAAGCCAGGTAGAGTGCAATGAGGCATAGGAACAAAAACCATATAATATAGAACCCTCCTTGAGATGGAGATATGCTAGGAACCCTTCATATAAGATGCAACAAGACATAACCACTAACCAAAAGATTAAAACCACCCATTTGAAGTAGATAATAAGAAGCACAACACTGAAACTAAAACACCAAAGGTAGTAGGTTAGAAATTTACTGGTGAGCTTGTAAGAGATGAATTCCAGCTAAACCAAGAAGAAAACTAGAGCATGCAGTCATCCCGCCTTTAAAAAGAAAAAATAAAAACATCCACATTCTTCCCATAGGAAAATTTAGTGTTATAGAGTGTTAAACCAATAAGAGAGAAGAGGGCTTGGACCTTCCTCAAATGACTTGTAGCAATTTTGGGCTTAGGGAAGAACAAATACCAGAAGTGGCATGAAGATAGAGCAAACGTTGCAGTAACTATAGAGCATCATCAACTAAACGACGAAGTTGAAGTGGGAGCAAAGGCTCTAGGTTTAATGTTTTGGGGTGTTATTTCTCTTTTATTATTGTGAATGTATGGGTTCGGTAAGCCATGATGCCCCCCTAATTTAATGCATGGGGTGGAAATAGGGAGTCCAACCTCCCCCCACCCGCCCTCCTTGGCATGACATTCAACACCCCCATCGAGGAATGTAAGGATTAATTTAACTTGCTTTATTTATTCAAGAAAAATTATAGTTTTAATATTAAAAAATAAAAACCTTTACCAAAGTGAGAACAACCTCACATTCCTCGATATGACTATAGACCATTAATGTCCCGATTTCCTACCATCACCACCACTACACATTTGTTAAACTCGTGAAATGAAAAAGGGATCCCCATTACTAGGTATAGGCTTCATATTTAGGTATGATTTATGGTTGAAAGAAAGTCAAATTAAGTGGCTTCATCGAAACAACAATGTATCATATCTACCATAAAATTGTTTCAATATATGTCAAATATTTGTTGATTTGTGTTTCCATTTCAAAATAGTTGTTGGAATATTTCTTGAGGATATCAAAGAGGCCAAGCAAGAAACCTTATACTAATTAGAAAAAATATCGTCACAACTTAAAGATAGCAATTATTTCCTACTAGGTTCCTTCCATGTATATCAAACTTCCATGTTTTTATTGCATTAGCTTCAAGTTACTCAACCCTCCATTAATCGAGTACTAATTTTTGTATTGTAGATTAGTTTCTTGGATAGCTAAGCTTACAATTATTTTGTTTTCGATACTGAAGAGGCCAAGGAAAAAATATTATTCTAATTATACAAAACATAGTCACAACATAAATATATTAAGTATATCCTACTAGGTTCCTTCAACAAAGTCTGAGTATATCAAACTTCCATGTTTTTATTACATTATCTTCAATTTAGTCAACCCCTCTAATGATCAAGTACTAATTTTTGTATTATAGATCAGTTTCTTGGATGAATAAGCTTACAATTATTTTGTTTTTAGTATATAATTCACCTAGCTCTATCTTTTTATGACTTACAACATGTTATTAAAAAAGAATTTCATTTTTTATCATTATTATACGTATCACATAAACTCTTTAAATAAAATAAATATTTCGATTCCATTGATTTAGTTTCCAAAATATAATTAAAAAGGGTTTCAATTAAGAAAAAAAGAGTAAAATACATCAATATTATTTTAAAAATATGAATAATTAATTTAATTTATTTATTTATTAAATACATTTTATTTAATGGCACAATCAATCTAATATATGAAATGGATTTCTTGGATTGAAGATAATTTTAAGCAAGTTTATGATTTCTTATTGTTTAAAGTGCACTTTTGAATGCATAAATGAATTTAGAACCCTAACAAACTTCTAAGGCACTTCAATTTTACAAATTAAAAAACTTTAATTTATTATTCTTAAAATATCTAATAAATTTTGAGCAACATTGACTAAAAAAATGCAAAAAAAAATCAATTATTAATTATACTATAGTTTATTTAGTCATAAATTGAAACAAAATTTTAACTATGGTTATTATATGATATCTATTCTCAACGATATTTCCATTTATGGTGCCCATAGGCACTTTACATCCTAGTATGGGGGTAATGCTATAGTAGTGTAAATGTTTGTCTGTAAACATTTACATGTCCAGTCAATTAAAAAGTAATGAAAGGTTAAAAGTAATATAAAACCTAGTATGGACGAGATGTTGCAATATTCATAAATGAGTGTAAACTTTTAAATGTTGGCTCAATTAATAATAAAAATTTAATTGGGAGACAGGAGCAGGAGGGGTTATTTTCCACCTTGAAAAAGAAAAGGAGACTAAATTCGCCTAGGGGACCGAGGAGGCAACCAACAATCGGGCTAAATATCTCACATTATGGAAATGAATGGACTTGGCATGCACCATAGGTATATGTTATTTGCAGGTCTTTGGTGACTCAATGACAGTAATAAACCAGGTGAGAAAAATTACCAGTAACCCCACACAAAGTCTGAACCCAAGTTTGCACAAAATAAAGCTTCTTTTGGCCAAATTTGATAGGATTGAGTGTTTTCACATCAAGCAAAATCTCAATACAGAAGCTAACTTCTTGTCTAACCAAGGAGTGTTATTAGAACAAGGTCAATTGAAAATAGATGATGGGTCTCGTGAAAACAAAGCAATCCAATGATAGGAATATTTATATATTATGGTTACAAGGAAAATTCCATAGAACAACCTAGAGAATAGAGGTAGAAGAATTTAATCTGAATTGACGATGTAATCATCACCCTGGTGGATTTAGGATGTAACTACCTTATGCAGTGGAAATGAATGATCAATGTTGGGGATTGCAACAACATATGCAGAGGAAACACATTTGTCTTGAAAACTTTGGGAGATCAAATAGGTGGAGGCAAGAACCAACAAATTTGGAGGAAGATAAAGGCAGAGAGATAAATGTTACCCTTTAAACAAGCGTTTTTTCTCCTTGGAAATCTCATATAGTAATGGAAAATGTCTTTTGCATGACGAAAATAGATACCACATCCACTCTCGGTATGGGGATCCTCACATCATTAAAGGAGCAGCCAAATTTCATGAGAGGAGGGATGTGAACAATGGAAATTATAAAGAATAGAACAACAATTTGGCGAAATCAAATTTGGAGAGTTGTGGCATACTATCTTACAGAACAGGGAGTGCACTATGCACGACGTCCACAATGGAAAATAATGAAACTCTCGGGGATGTAACTGGCATGGAAAATGAACAAGAAGGAGCATTGGATTATGCTGCCAATCTTTCAATCCATATACCAAGAATGATATTGGAAGAAATATGGGCACACAATGAATTAGAAAACCCAAAAGTTGGCCTTTTGGAATCCAAAATGGATAGGGTTTAATTGGCAGTTGACAGATTGACATTCCCAGTAGAAGCAATGACTATGGAAGCTCAAGAAGCAGAGGATCAGGATAATGCACCAAAGGATATGATGTGAGGGAAAATTAATATAGAAAAGAAAACTAGAGACTCTGTCAGTGCGAGCATCATTATGGAAGAGGTGATTCTGCCTCAACTCGAGAAGGATGAAAAGTAATCTCAGGTTAATACAGAAAATAGGAATATATATTTATCTTGAAATTTTAAAATAGTAGGATATATATTGCAAGTATGTAAATATCCTAGGTGTTTTTTGGAAATTGTATGAGCAAAACTTATTTAGAATAGATGTGACTATAATGGGTATAAATTGTAATAGATGCCAAAATAAATTTTTGAAAGTTATTCTAGAAAATGCCGGCACTTCATAGATTTCTAATGATAAATGATACTTGTTCCTTAAAATAATAATAATAATAAAATTAATAAACTTCAATTTGTTATATTGCAATTTTATTATGCATCCAAATCACAAAACAATATAAATAGTAGATCAACGATTTAAAAAATATCCTCTTTGAGGGGGAAACGTCCCTTACACTACATTAATGAACAATTATTGGATGATTCAAATGAAAAAACCTCCTTTCTATATATAGGAGTCTAAGGGGTCACAATATAATCAGAGCCGACATAACAATAATAATGTAAGGGCACAATAATAAAAATGGTGGGCTTCTATGGGGAACAATAATAACAATATGGGGGCCACATGAGCACACAAATAAAAATAAGGGGGCTACAATAACAATAAGGGGCTACGCTAGTATTACAGGGACCTAACATGCCGCTCTCCTTTAAAAGAGTGTTGTCCTCGACGCTTGAGTAAGTATGGATGCATCTGTATAAAATTCACATCCTCCCATGTCAAATCTTTAGCGAGTAAGTTCTTACTGTAGATGAGATACTCTGAAATTGTTTGATTTCATAGCTGTCGAGTTCTTGTTTCTATGTCTATTTCAGGTTCCAATATGATTTTTCCTTCCTCATCAAGTTCTGGAAATATTGTTTGAACTGTAATCTTGTCACCTATAAGCTTATTTAAGCATGAAACATGGAAAATTGGGTGCACTCACGAAGATGTAGGAAGCTCCAATTTGTATGCCATAGTACCAATATTTTGCAACACCTTGTAAGGACCATAGTACTTTGGTGATAATTTATTATCCTTCTTAGATAGCTTGAGGGACATTTTTTTGTATGGTTGTAGCCATAAAAATACCTAGTCGTATACATCAAAACTCCTTTCGCTGCAATGTTTATATGCCTGTTGTTTCATTTGATTATGCGCCAAAGTGAGGTTATCCTTTAAGAGTTGGAGAACTTTTTATCGATGCTCGATGTGATCTTCCACTGATTGAAATTTAGAGTTTTATCATAAATATTATGTGATGGACGGTGGATGATATCCATAAAGTGCCATAAATGAGGTCATTTATGCTGTAGTATGGAAGAAAGTGTTATACTACCTTTCAGCCAAAGGTAACCACTTGACCCATTGTGTTTGCTTATCAGATAGAAAGCAAAGAGGATATCCTTCCAAAAAAAAATTCACTATCTATGTTTTCCCATCAGATTGATGATCATAAGATGAGCTATGAGGCAATTAAGTACCCAGACAAGAAAATAATTATGTCCAAAAATTTCTAGTGAAAATGGGATCTCTGTCGCTTACAATAATATTTGGGTTTCCATGTAGCTTTTGATTTTTTTCCATAAATGAAGTAGCAATTGTATTGGCTTTAAATGGATGAGATAATGCACAAAAGTGTGCATACATGGTAAGTCTATCAACTACCACCATGATGATACTCTTTCCTTCGTACTTGGGAAAACCTGTGATAAAATCCATTGATACCTCCTCCCAATGTTGACTTTGAATCGATAAAGGTTGTAACAAACCTGGGGTCTTAAGTGTCTCAACTTTATTTTGTTGGCAAACCAAACATTCTGCCACAAACTTTTGAATATCATATTTAAGGTTGTCCCCAAAAAAATCCTTCTTGACCCTGTGGTAAGATTTAAAAACTCCTGAGTGTCATTCTAAGGGAGAGGTGTGAAATTCCAAAATAATATTTTGTTTGAGTTGGGAATTATTACAAAGATATAAACGATTTTTGTACCATAATGAATCAAATTTCCATCTAAATGTATCAGATGTACTAGGATCTTGCTGCAACTTTTGAATGAGTTTCCGCACTTCTTTGTCATTCTTCCATTCATCCCTTGCTTTGGTTATCCAATATGGTTGGATAATAAAAATGACACAAATAAATTCTTCCACGTCGTCATCCTTTCTTGAGAGTGCATATGCAACAATATTTTCTTTCCTTTTTTGTAGATGATTTCAAAGTCATAACCCAACATTTTTGTGACCGATTTTTGCTGCTCTTCTAAAGATAATCTTTGTTCCAAAAATTATTTAAGACTATCATGATATTTTTTTAACTTGAAGTGTCTTCCCATTAGGAAAGGTCACCATTTCTTTAGTGCATGTAGTATTGCCAACATTTCCTTCTCATAAATAAATTTGTGTAAATATTTTCCTTTGATTAGGTGACTTTCAAAAGCAATGGGCCTTCCTTCTTGCATTAAAACAACACCAATTCCATTTCTTAAGGCATCACATTCCACAATAAAGGTTTTTGTGAATTTTGGCATAGCTAAGACCGATGCTTGGTACATGTCCTCTTTAATATGTTCAAAGGCCTTAGTTTCTTATGGAATCCAAGAAAATGAATCTTTCTTCAGTAATGTTGTTATAGGTGTTGCCATTCTCCCAGAATTCTTAATAAACTTGCGATAATACCCAGTCAACTTGAAAAATCCTCGCAGATTACTTATTATTGTGGGGATTTTATGTTCCTTAATGGCTTAAATTTGTTACGGTCTACCTTAACACCATCATCAGATACAATATGACCTAGATATTCCACCTCCTGTAACCCAAAGAAACATTTTGAGGTTTTTGCATATAATTGTTTCTCCTCCAATAGTTTGAGTACCCTATCAACATGTTGAAGATGATCCTTCCAAGACTTGTTTTAGATTAGTATATCATCAAAAAATACTAACACAAATTTTCTAAGGAAGGGTTTGAAAATGGAATTCATCAAACCTTGAAATGTAGAAGGTGCAATGGTAAGGCCAAAAGACATAACCAATTGTTCATAATGGCCCTCATGAGTTCTAAATGTTGTTTTCAGAATGTCTTTAGTCTTCATTCTAATTTGATGATATCTTGAACGAAGATCCAACTTGAAGTAAATTGTTCCATGTAATTCATCCAATTATTCATCAATAACGGAAATGGGAAATTTGCCTTTAATATTGGGCTTGTTGAGGTCCCTATAATTTAGACACATGCACCATGATCCATCCTTCTTGTGCACCAATACTAATGGAGCCGAAAAAAAACTCTGACTAGGATGAATTATAGCAGCCTCTAGCATTTATGCAACCATACATTTAATTTCACTCTTTTGGGCATAGGGATATCTATAAGGCATTATGTTTGTAGGAAAACTTCGTGGAATCAAATGAATATCATGATAATGATCACGAACAGGTAGGAGGCCTTTGGGAGTCTCAAATACCTTGGAATGATTGTTCAAGAGTTTTTGGAGATATGGAGAAATAGATAATTTCAATGTTTAAACCTCCAGTGAGAATAATTGTGAAATTATGCCATATTGTTATTTCTTTAGAATCTTTTTCATGCCATTAGAGAATTATATTTCCTGGTTTCCCTGCAACACACCTTAATTCAAATTTATTTCCTTCCTAAAATACTTTCGAGGAAAGTTCTTGAAAATGAAAAGTTATTGTACACAAAGATTGTAACCATTGGACTCCTAGTAGAACATCATCAACACCCATTGGAATGGAGAAGATTGGAGTATTCAATACATATTCCCCCATGGTTAGCTTGATATTAAGGCACTTTCCAGAGCAATGTATAGTTCCTCCATTTGCAACCATCACTTGACACTAGTGCTGGGTATAGGAAGCAATTTAATTCCTTCGCTACGTTACAGTGAATAAAATTATGGGTATTTTCTTAATCAATCAACATTATTACCTTTTTCTTCTTTATATGTACTTCTATATTGAGGGTTTGAGTGGTAATTCCTATCAATGCATTACAAGATATGGTAGGATTCATTTATTCTTTCTCTAGGGTTGGATCCTGGTGTATATCCTCTTCTTTTGAAGTTTATTTTTTCTTTTGTTATTCCTCTTCACAATCTATGTAAAATATTTTCTTCTCAGCACACTTATTACCTTTAATGTATTTGCTATCACAACTGTAGCAAAGAAATTTTTCTCTTTTTTATTCCAATTGTTGTGGTGTAAACCTTTTATATTGTGGAAGGCTAGGAGTGGGAACACTTCCATCTTTATAGTTGTGAGTGGTAGGCTTCCTTGTTTCCATAATTTCTCTTTCAATTTTTCTGGCCAACCTGAATGTCTTCTCCAATGAATTAGCCTCCCAAAGGAAAACCTCATGTTGGATGTTATCCTTTAAAGTCCCTATGAAGAAATCAATCCTATGCTCTTCTGGATTATCATTTACCCTTATATTCAATTTTTGGAAGTCCTCAATGTGCTCCGCCATTGATCCCTTTTGTTTCAAATTTATCAATTCGCCAAATAAGGTGTTTCTCTTTGTATCCTCATAATGTGTTATCATTTCCTTCGTAAAAAATTACCAAGTGACAAGTGATTTACGAGAACAAATCCATCGATACCATACAAGTTGATTGGTTTCTAAATACAAATTTGCAGTGCGTACCTTTTGTGTGTGTTGCACATTATGGATATCAAAATATTGCTCCAATCCAATGTTAGAGTCTAAGAAATCATTATTAACATTTCTTTTGTTCTCATCATGAGTTTCATCTAATACCTTTTCACCATTAGGAAGTATTTCTTGTAGCAACTTTGTCCAACTTGCTTATAAGCCATTCTTCAAATATTCCATAATTCCTTTCATTTTGGCTTCTATACCATCCATATTAGCTTTCATGTCATCCTTCAAACCTTCCATTTCTGATTTTAAACTATTCAGGTCACCTTTTAAATTTGTTGCACTTGGTCCTATAATTTTGAGATATCATGCTGCAATTCTTCCTTTTCATGCGTCACAGTATATTTTTCTGAGGGCTTAATGGGTGTGGAATTATTTTGTTTCGGAGGAATTTTACAACTTGATACTGATATATATGCTTCAATATGTCTTTGGAATCACTTCAAACTTATTTTCAAAACAAAACTTACACAATTTAAAAAAACAAATACACACGTTTTTCTTGTTTTTAGGAGCTCGATCTTGAAACAGTTGAAACTCTATAATTTCAGATCTCCAAGGTCTGAAATTTGGTCCTGATGTAACCGTATGAATCTACTTTCCAACCCCATAAGCCAAACTGAGATTGGAGTCTTCAACAAAGAGTTATGCCCTATCTCCCATGATGGCCTGATTATAGATTATTTCGGTAGAGGGAACTTGTACGAAGTGACATGTATCATTGTTTCCACCTTTAGCCCTGAAATTTCTACAAGAAAAGCCGCATTCCGTGCACTTTCAGCCAATTTTTATAGAGTTCAAATTTGATTCCTGAAACAAAATTTATGATGATTTTCCCTAGGTCACCTATTTGAGACTGAAATTTGGATCCTGCAAAAACCATAACTTCCCCGGATCATATCTCTGAAAATATAACGAACCAATATCTGAAATTTTTAGATGAATTTCACCAATATTTCGACTCCACGTGGTTGAAATTTCAGCTTCTGAAGCCTCATAGAAAAAACATTATAGCGAAAATGCCAAGATGTCATGTTTGAATAAATGAAACCATAGAATCCAAAGCTCTGATACCAAATGTTATGCAATCACCTCACAAAAAAATAGAAATAGGAGATCAATGGCTTAAAAAATATCATCTTCAAGGGGGGACCTCCTTTAAATTACATGAAGGAACAATTCTTGGATGATTCAAATAACAAAATCTCATTTCTATATATAGGAGTCTAAGAGGTCACAATATAATCAGGGCCGACATAACAATAATAACGTAAGATACAACGATAACCATAATGGGCTTCTATGTGGCACAATAATAACAACATGGGGACTACATGAGCACAACAATAACAATAAGGGGGCTAAAATAACAATAAGGGGCTACAATTGTATTATAGGGATCTAACAAAAATCAACAAGAAGGAGCACTAGATTATGTTGCCAATCTTTCAATCCATTTAGAAAGAATGATATTGGAGGAAATACAGGAACACAGTGAATTAACAAGCCCAAAAATTGGACTTTTGGAATCCAAAATGCATAATCTTCAGTTGGCAGTTGACATATTGGCATTCCAAGTAGAAGGAATGACTATGGAAGCTCATGGTTCAAAAGCAGAGGATCGAGACAATGCGCTAGAGGATATGATGCAGGGGAAGCTTAATATAGCAGAGCAAACTGGAGACTCTATCAATGCGAGCATCTGGAAGATGCGATTCTTCTTGAACTCGAGAAAGATGAAGAAGAATCTTAGGTTAATAAAAAAAATAGGAATATGTAATTATCCTGAAAGTTTAAAATAATAGGATATATATTGCAAGTATGTAGAGATCCTAGGTGCTTTTTGGAAATTGTATGAGCATAACTTATTTAGATAAATGTGACTGGAATGGGTATAAAATGTAATAGATGCCATAAAATGCCTACACTTCAGAGATTTCTAATGGAAAATGATACTCGTTCTTTAAAATAATAATAATAAACTTCAATTTGTTATAACGTAATTTTGTTTATAATAATAAACATACAAATGATTTTTTAGATAAAAGAAAATCATACTGTACATATATATATATATATATATATATATATATATATATATTATTCATAAACTAAGATGCATTTTACCATATAAATTAAAATAATGATTCTATAACCATATTTAAATTTAATTAATAAGCACATAAAAACTTAATACTTGCAATAAACCTATAATATATCAAGATTCTTAACTATGAATAATCACCTCCACTTTACCATGGATATTATTAACTTGTAAATAATCTTTGTTAAAATACCATGTCTTATCAATACCACATGCCCAAAAACCATAACTCATTTCACAATCAAAATATTTTATAAATATTGCATTTTAATTTAATTTTATAACAAATTTTTAATTAATGCTAAAAGAAAATATTTTATAAGATCATGAGGTGTAGAATAGACGGTGACAGAGTGTACTATTAAGTCACGCTGCAATGTGAAGTTCATTGATTTCAAACTCCATGAGGAAAAACCCAGTCAAACTCTGTGAGCAAAAACCCTGTCATGAGTAAAAATCCAGTCATGTTAAGGGTTGATGTGGCCCAGGCCATGTGGGCTTCCCGTGTGATGTTGAGGAAAAATCGAGTCAAGTTAAGGGTTGGTGTGGCCCATGCCATGTGGGCTCATCGTGTGATTTTGACAGCTTAGATGCCCCTAAGTCGTCGTTTCTCAAACCAAAGGTTAAGCCTGTTATCATCTTTGGAGAACAAAAACCCATGTCAAACAAAAAAAACAAATATATTATACTTTTAAGACATATTTAAACCCTCCATCCACAAAGACACATGACAAACTAAAAAAACAAATATATTATAAAATACTTTTGAGATATATTTAAACTCTCCATCCACAAAGACACATGACAAACAAAAAAAACAAACATATTATAAAATACTTTTGAGATATATTTAAACCTTCTATCCTCATTAGTGCTTAGGCCTTAGATATTTCATATAGATTAAATCAATGTTTTAATAAAATTAAAAATAAGAATACTTTTATATATAGAAATGTGAAATTTATATAATATAAATAATATTATTAAGAATTAACATGCATCTATTTAACTAAAAATATACCAAATAATAAGAGTAATCCAATCTTTTTAAACATGAATACTTAAAAATAAAGTAAATTACATTTAAAATTTTTTTATTTCTGGAAACACTTTATAAATCGTAAATGATAATAAATCTCTACTACTATAAACCATATACTACTATCATACTAATAATCTATCAACTGTAGATTCGCTATAAATCTATACTATACTATAAACCATATACAACCATCCTACTAATAATCTATCAGCTATAAATTCGAATCTCAACCATGTGTTGAATATAACCATGACAATAAAAATCTGATAAAATAATATTTAAGGAAATCTTACCTTTTCATAATTTAAATTATATTTAACGTATTAAAAAAACATTTAAATAATTCAAAGAAAACAATTTAAAGTTATAGTTTTAATAATTTTATAAAAAATAAAATTAACACACTTTTAAACTACGCTGTTATTAATTAATATATGTTGAAAAATGTCTCTCCCGCAGAGGCAGGTCCTGAAAGTGAGCAGCACGAACATGGGTCATCATGGTAACAGAAAGGTGGTCCAAATTTCGAGGTACAGAAAGCCACATGTATTGGGCCCTCCAGTTAAGGGAAAGCAAATGCTGTACAGAACGTGCCGGGCTCTTAACTGTCAGTTAACGTGCCTGATCTATATCCACCTTCCTCTTTACAAATTTAAAATGGGCTCCATTTAATTTATAATTATATCATCATTTCAGTGTAAATCATCCATAACAATTTTGTATTGATTACTACAAATGGAAAACCATTGAGAAAATGAACATCCATTAACAAATCCATGTACCTATTCTGTAAGGCGATCCAGGTTGCTTTCTCAGGAGACAGATAATCTTATGTAAATGTAATGTCTCTAGAATTAAAATGCAACATTAAATGAATAAATACAATCCTGTAAATAAATGTAACAAGTAGAGCATACACCCCCAGAACAAAGTAATAAATGCTATGTTACAAAATGCATGGTTTGGATCTGTGTATGGTTCTCTTCCCATACATAAATACTTATTACAGAAGAGCAATAACCGACCAATCTGCTATCTTATCTAATGGGTTAAAGACATAGGACCAGAATGATGAAAATCTTTTCCGGAAAACTACTCCAGTTTTCCATAGGAATGAGTACTGTATCAAGCCACAAATCAATTGGATGGATAACTATTTTAGAGTTTTGGATGGATAACTATTTCAGAGTTTCTTTATACCTAGCTTTAGCAAATCTTCTCATAAAGTGAAGCGGAATGCTGCCACATTTGCCAAAAGAAAATCTCTGACCATGAAGCGAGTATCAAATACCAAACCATTTCTTTAATGCCAAGCTCGCCCTTGAATTCTACTGTTCCCAACAATAAAAAAGTAAGAACACAACAGAATGTCATCATTGACAAAGCTCTACAGGGCTTACAGTAAAAAATATTTTGATGCATACCGGAAGGAAAGAGGGGATTTCTGGAAAATGAAAGTTATAATTAGTCTCTGCGCATCCAATCCAAAACACCACAACAGCCCCAAATTCGTTGTAGAAACATGCCTCTGTTGTTTTCAGAATCCTGCAACATAAATACACAAGAGCTCTTGTTATATGCGAATCTCTATCCATTAGGTTATGCATGTAATCCAGCAAGTCCTAACTTTCTAGAAAAGAGTTTGAAAAGAACTTGGAACACAAACCTCGCTATTCTGATCTCTACTTCCTTGACTTACTTTTCCGATGTTTTCTTTCGCCTGTATCTGAATCTCACTTTCACTTTGTTGATCCGAATTCCCTGATTCAGCTACCATGGATCCTTCATTCTCCACTAAAATGCTTTTGTCTGTACAAGTTTTATCCCCTGCAGCCTCATCTAGATGCTCGGTTTCCACAATCTTAGCGTCTGCTCCATCATTCTTAGCTCCCGATTCAACTGCATGTGGTGAATCTCCTCCATATTCTATAGTTTTACTAATATTGTTCGGGTCATCCGCTCTTCCCTGTGTGTCAGTAACATCAACTTCGAAGCCCATTTGAGGCAATTTCTCATCAGAAAAGAGAAAGTCTTCCTTCCCTTCTGTTAGTCCATAATCAGTTTTTGCAATTTCCTTTTGTTCTTTACCCTGCTTTTGTGCTAAACACACATCCTGGCCTGCAACTTCAGGCTCCGAGTTCTGCTCACCGACAGCTTCAGTATCCATAACTACAGACTGTGGGTTATTTTCCCTATCAGCTCCAGTAGCCCCAACTTTTCCTGCATGAAATGGTTCCCCCGGAAGTTCATCCAAACTATTTTCTACAGTGGAAGTAATATGTTGATTAAAACTTTCATTAGTATTTGTATATATAAACTTGGTATCTTCTGCAGACTCTGCCATGACATCTTTTCCATTTCCAAATATGGACGAGCTATCAGATTCGGGGACAGTGAGAGATGCATGTTCGGTGGAATCTGAATTAAGATCTTCGTTGTTTCTGAGGACCGACAAACTATCTGATACGGGAATGCTAGAAGGTTCAAGAAAACTAACTGGATCAAGATCTTCGTTGTTTCTTATTGGGGCCAACAAATTGCCTGATTGGGGCGTGTTATCAGGTTCAAAATTGTCCGATTCCTGCCTGCTAACAGGTTCGAAAACAAAATCGTGACTGCTTTCCTGATTTTGTTTTACATCATCTCCAGCCTGTCCTGGATCAAAATGAAAAGGTGAAGCTTTGGATTCAGGCTCAGGAGAAAATTCCATACTTATTGCAGAAATTATATTTATCAGTTTTGCACTACCTTCAATGGATTCAGACTCATAATTATCACTTTTTGTATCGATGGACAAGCTTTTACTTTCAGGCCAAGTTTTTGCAATATCTTGCTCATCGTCGTTCTCACTGCCTGAAGCCGTATTTTCTACTGATTTCTGACCAGCAACCTCATCAGGTTGTACAGATTTGGCTACTGAAGGTTCATCCTCCGAATCTTGAATCGGTATTCCCATTTTAACCGACTCCGTTCCTTCTGGGTCATCTGCTGTTTGAACTTCTTCCACCCGTCCCTTTCCTTCAGAGTTGTCAGATGGATGATGCAGGTCATCTTCGTCCTCGCGACAATCTCCATTTGTAACTTCTGCAGAAATATTTTCTGGTAATGCGTTTTCCACTCCCTCTGAAGTGCAATAATCTGCAGCCTGCAGTATCTTTTCGTCTCCCTCCTTATTTGTCTCGGCCACATCATCTTCGGGCAGTTGCGGAACATCCGATGTTTCATAACCGTTGTACTCGCCAGGTATCTCTTTCGAATCGGCAGGTTTCTTCAAATCTCTTTCCTCATCAAATTCCTCATAAGGTTGCGGATCCTCATCCCCGACTTCTGCTAGATTTATCGAACTCTTACTCTTATTTTCCTCAAAAGGCTTTTCAGTCTTTTTTGGAGACTCTATTGCGTCATCAACATTTTCAGAATCCCAGCTCCTAGTTTCTTCCAAAGAACTCTCTGTTCCCTGGATGTCAATAGAAAGCGAGGAATCTAGTGATACGGATGACTCCATAAGCGTGGAAAACTCCAGTGAATTTCCTCCTTCAAAGCATAGAACTTGGGGCCGCTTGCAATCTTTTAAGCAAAGGTTTCAGTGTATATACACTGAACTTGGGGCCAAGACGTCCAAAAAGCAAACTGCACGCTGGCAAGCAGTTTGCCAATGTAAACCTCTACCGAGCACCTTCAGTGAGTTTTCAATGAACTTATCACACTATCTCGCTATACCTTGTCCACTGAATCTGCATCCAAATGAAATCAAACCCTGAAACTACTGGACGTTAAAGCTAAAATGTCTTCTACATTTAACAGACGCAAATTCATTTAACACCAAAACCTTCAAAACATTTAAGGCATGATTTCGGTTTTCCAACAAAACCGACAATTTCAGAGCTAGATGTTTCTTCTGTGCCAGAGAAAGAAATCAAACAAGATGAGACTCCATAAAGCTCAATTCTACATGCAGTGAAAAATATTTATATAAAGAAAACTTAACCAAAAGCACAAGATTAGTTTGCATGCTGAAATTTACAATTCTTAAGCCGACTTGGCACGCTTTTCGCCAAAATTTACAATTCTTAAGCCGAATTGGCACGCTTTTGGCCAAAATATCATGTACCGCCATCAGATTCATGAGATCCTCTGAGCAGCAGTCACATATTGAGGGCGGAAAAGCCACACGGCATGATAAAGAAGTGACTTTGAGATCAATAATGAGATTTTCCTGCTTAATATTCTTCTAGAAGACAAACAGAATTTAGGGATCTTCACAAGAATCCATCCGCAACGGCGGAAAGTAGATGAAAAGAAATTGTTTGGAAAATAATTGTTCCGTGGACAGAGAAAGAGAGAACGCACTTGAAATAATCATTTAAAAAACTAGAAAAGAAGTTGAGCGATACAATTGATACAGAGAATATTAAGAAAATCAAATTGATATAAAGATCGCAACTAGTTTTGGAAGCTTACCTCACTGGTATCGCAGGACACGGCAGCTCTGAGAAATTTTAAAGAAGGGACGATTTTTTTCCAGAAGAGCCGAAAGCTAATGCCGACTACATTTAACCTATTCCCCAAGGGAACTAGTGGCGTGTAGTGATTGAACAGTTGGCTACACCGCCTCCTCTCGCTGTTAACTCTTCCGTTTCTCCAAGAAAACGCTTCGTCGGTGTCTGAACACTGAAACATATTTTATTAGAAAATTTAATTCAAAATATTTAAACCTCCAACTGCCTCGAGACAAGGTGCTTGGACGCCATTGGTTGGAATTTAGTTTTAATCCAAACACCAATAAATTTCGTACACACAGCCTTTATATATTTCATTCCAAATCTGTCCATTTACTAATTACCTAAAATGCATTTTAATTTAATTAAAGAGCATAAAGTTGAAATTTTGGAATAAGCAAAAATCAATGGAGATCTCATAAGCTTTAACACCTTTGTATATTCCAAAAGTTCAGTAGATATGAGTGCTAAATAATTGAAACACTTTCCCAAAGTTATAACATTGTTCGTTAGGCTTGTCGGATTTTTTTAAAAGGAAAATATAATCCTACGAAAAAAATCACAAAATTTATATAATTTACTAAATATCAAACTCGTATCCTATTTCTTTATGAGAAAATATTTATATCGGATTCTTTTATGAACAAGTGGGTACCACAAGAGATTGTTTTTCCCCTTTTGCATGTGATTGTCTAGCTTTTGTTTTGTATGCTTAATTTGCTATAATAATCTAATCTAACATGAGTAGTCTATTAATGTTTCTTTAATTGTATGTGGAAAAGGAAAAATTTAATTATATGAAACAATATCGGATTCTTATATGAACAAGTGGGTACCACAAGGGATTGTTTTTCCCCTTTTGCATGTGATTGTCTAGCTTTTGTTTTGTATGCTTAATTTGCTATAATAATCTAATCTAACATGAGTAGTCTATTAATGTTTCTTTAATTGTATGTGGAAAAGGGAAAATTTAATTATATGAAAAAATATATAATATTTATTAATAATAAATGTGTAATTTTTTTTTATTTTTATTAAATTTTGTCTAATAAATTTTATTTATTTTTAATAGAGTTGTCTATGCTTAATTTTGGGAGGGGTTTTTGTTTTTTTCTAAGCTAGATTGTTTCGAAGTTCATAATGATTCTGGGACTACTAGTATTCCCCTTCAATCTCTTTATCTTCGACATCATTTTTATAGAGGAACTAGCTAAAGTGGGGTTTCTTATTTCACGGTAAACTCTCCACTATGTGCATCGCGGCAAGCTAGCAATCCAAGGTGTTGAATGCCAAAAGCGGTGCAAAATCTAAAATACGAGGTTAAATCTAGAAAAATCATAAAATATATCCAATATATGTAGGATCATGCTCTAACCTTGAAATTTGTTGGATTATGGCCCTTTGAAAAGGTTTTGATTGGGTGGATCTGAAATAAATGGAACCCCCACGATCAAATAGAATTGGAGTTAGGGGCCAAAGGTTTATTTAAAGTCATTTTCTCCAACCTAGAAGACCAATCGAGGGTTTTCAAAAGAGGGTCGTATTTTTTAACAATGAGGGGCTCTTGATGCAATTTTGAAAGGAGCAGAATAATTTGAAGAAGGATGATTTCCTTGTTGTGTCTGTGTGGGTCCATCTCTTTTATCTTCCCAAGGAATATTGGGAGGAGGAAACCCTTAAAGGCATTGACAATGTCATCGAAAATTTTGTCAAAGTATCAAAGGCTACCAAGAGAGGGAGGTACACTTCATATGCATGGATATGTGTTTACATGAATATCTCTCAACCTCTTCTAACCTCCTTAGATATTTACTATCAAGATAATGTTTGGAAGTGGTCTTTAGATCATGAATATGTTATCTTTATATGCATACATTATCATGAATACGAGTATCTTATTAGGGGCTATCCAATGAATACCAAGGAATCATCTAAACAGAACCCTTCTCAGAAATATCATGTTGATTTGGGAAAAGTCCCCCAAAAAGAAGAAATTTGAGTCCCCAGGGTACCTCAAATCCTAACCAAATCCCTAAGTCTAAAATTCGGTTTGAGTCTCTCTCCTCTCGGAAAGAACTACAATATTCAATCAAGCATTAAATCAGTGGAAGGAAAATCTCATAGCCCACTATTAAATCCTACAAAGGTCGTGCAAAAGTCTCTTGAAGAGCACTAACAAAATCCATAACTAGACTCCCCTTTGGAAGAAGTTGAAGTAGAAGCCCTACGAGACAATATGGAATTGGATGACCCACGATTGATTACCTTTGTATAAAAATGGCATGGAAAAGATGTGAAGGATATGACAACTTATCAGGCTAGGATTTTGTATAACACCTATCATTGAAGCAAGCAATTAGGCTCTAGTTCCTCACAGTTTGGCCTTGGGGTTCAAATGATGGATTTCAAGGTAGTCGCCAAGCAAGATAAAAAATCCAAAAATTTAGGCTGCAAGAGCAATCAGGCACATATCAAAGAAGATGGTGAACAATTAGTCAACTTGGGGAAAGTCATGCAAATGTTAGAGGCATTTTCCCCCTTGAAATGTTGAATTGTCAAGGAGTTTTCTATGTTGTCATGATTATTGTAGTAGTTTTCTAATTGTCTATTATTGGTAGGCAACTTGTTAATCTTAAGTATCTCCTAGATTTTGGTCCTCTTTTAGAAATTTAAGCTATATGCAACTTTTGAAGAATCAGAGTCCCATAGTCTTCATTTGTAGTCAACATTTCAAGTCCAGAACAAGGCCCATCATCAGGGAAGAATGAATGATCAAGAAAAGGAGAGGAGGGGGAGGGAAGATGAATATCATTTATATCATTTATTCATCTTGCCTCCCACTCCTCTCCTCTTTCGCTCGATCATTCATTCTGTCTTGTTGATGAATCATATTTTAGACTTAAAATCTTGACTACAAATGAAGATTATAAATCAAAATTTAGACTATAATTCTTCAAATTTTAACCACCGCAAAAATTTAAAAACAAATATATGTAACTTATTATAATTAATGAAATAATTTATTTATCTAAAAAATATGATATTTTTATTTAAAAAAATTAACATATATATTTTTAATTTACTTACATAAATAATATAAAAATTCTAATATTATTATTATATTTATAAATTTTAATATTATTATTATATTTATAAATTTTAAAAATTAGAATATTATTATTATATTTATAAATATATTTATTATAAACAAGAATTTTAGTATAAAATTTCCATGTGACTAAAATTCATACCGAATTATTTTAGTCCCTATAATATTTTAAAGGTTGTACTTCCATTTGCTTCTCTTTTTCTATAACTTTTTTCATAGTCAATCTAATCAAAATGTCAATATCCAATACATCATTGTGTTTACTTTTGATAGTCTCCCTTTTTCTTAATTTCCAATACATAATATGATTAACTTTATGAAATTATATTGTTATATACTAGCATTTGCACATGAATGTGCAAAAAATGTTGAAGGAAGCAGTCGTGGCAAGTTTTGATGTGCAATTTGTCATTGGGCTGAGGGGATACCTGTTCAGATTCTGTCAGGAACGACGCATCTGAACAGTGTCCCGAACTAAAACTCCTATAATAAAACGCCTTCGGCGTAGCTAATACAATTAGTCTGTTAATGTTTACTTTTTTATGTGTAATGAATGAATATATAGTTTTTAATGTTATGGTTGAATTTGTTTAATTTTGTATGATAAATATAAATTTTATTATTATGATAAAATAAGTATAGTTATTCAAATTAAATGGTTGGTAAATATTAATAAATATTAATAGATTGGATAAACATTAATTTATAACAAGTTTGCATAGTTAGTGTTCCCTACCACTGACATAGCTAGTGATTTAATTATTGAACTTTTAAAAGTATGAATCAACTAGTTTACTACTCATAGTTGGTATATTGACTCATTATTATAAAGCTATAAAAATAAGATCCAGTGATAAATATATTTCAAAAAACAAAAAAATATGTCAAATTATCAAGTTCCTTATATCTCTTGAAAAAAATAAAAATAAAATTTATTATTAAACTTTTATAATATAATCCATTTAAAAATATTTTTTTTAAATGTATATATAATACAATGATTATATCATATAATTACTATAGGTTAGGGGTGATAGATGTCTCTAGTTATATAGTTACTATAGGTTAGAGGTGATAGATGTCTGTAGTTATATAGTTACTATATGTTAGAGGTGATAGATGTCTCGATCCAAACTAGAAGCTCACCTAATTACTATCAAATTATTATTTTTTAGATTGCAAATATTTTTTTTTTAAATATTTTTTTATGTATACATAAAACAATTATTATGTTAACTGTAACATAGATTAAGAGCCCCGGCTGCGGGTGATTAGGGGCGTCCGGAAGGATGGCATGCCACGGGAAAGCACGTGGCCTCGCGCTCGTTTGCATTTACTCCTCGCAGCCATGCCTACTGCGAATTTACTCCACCCAACACAGCATTTAAACTGGTGGGAACGCCGAGGATACGATCCTCCCTACATGAATGCTCGGCCTCACGCAATGTTCATCCGGCTATTTCATTCCTATCTCCGTCTGGTTGCTCTGCAGGTTAATTCCCCTACCATTCTGGTCTGTCACACCCTCCGGCGCTTCATGACTCGGCAGGTCAAGCCGCTCAATTTTAGATGCCCTGCGGAGGCCTCCTCGCCCAGTTTCCGCACGCAGGTTGGCCGACGTTGTCCGCTCACTTGTTGTTTCGATCTTTATCCCGGCCTGCATTTCTCCCACAGTCCATTTTGCTCTGGTCTGGTCGCTACATCGTCTGCTCTCTGGAACACGCCGCCTCCTCGCCTCCTGTCTGGCCCTAGTCTCGACCATTGCCCCACCATGCCCAGATTGAGGCATAGGCTTCGCTGCCGTCGGGGTAATACGCGAGCTTCTTCTGCCAGAGGTTGGCGTTCTCCCTCTAGTTCTTCGAAATCGTCTTCCCCTGCAGATAGTTTCGAAAGGCCTCGAGTGAGGCGCCACTCCAGCAATGTGCTCAACCGCAATTCCCCTGCCTCGCGCAAACCCCGTCCCGGTTCTTCCAGGTCTCCTGCTGTTCCCCACCCTGTCACGCCCCTCCACAGTCCCTCATCCGCCATTTTCCACTTTCAAAGTAACACCAACAAGCCTTTGATCATCGCCACGGTCACTGTCTCTTTCAAAGAGGTAGCTGAGACCACTCCCGCCCCTCCGTCTTCCTCCATCCCGAACGAGTCTGCGCTCTCTCCCTCTCCGCAATTCACCCTCCTTACAGGTACTGATGAGGCGCGCAAAGCTGGAGAAGGCTGTTCCACCCACCAGCATGCTAAAGGTTCACAAGATGGCGTTCAAGATGCTGAGCCAGCTGCAATTCAGAGCAACCCGGCCCACACAGATGAAAGCGCAGGATGGTGCAGGATAGAAGAGGAGCAGCCTTCAGGCGACTACGGCCTCTAGATGATCTGCAAATCCATGTAATCTTGCTAGGACTCTTTGATTTTTTGGCTTATACTGTTGTTTCAGTTCTCAGTCACAAACATAGAATGAGTCGGTTTCCCCTCGTGGGCGACTCTGTTTTTCTGTTTATAACCAATATGCTAAAGCTGGTTTCCTCGAAAGAGGCAGCTCTTATACTCTGCTCGAGCTGGTTTCCCGTACAGGGCAGCTCTATTTTTGTCATTTTGCTGACAGTATGCCTGTTGCAGGCTAGGATCGCTCTGTACTATATGTTCATATAATAGATTTAGACTTACTTAGAAAAAAAAAAAAAAACAACATAGATTAAGAGTAATAAGAAAATTGAAAAAATTAAAAACATATTATTACATTATTATAATATGTTTTATCCTACAAATATGTTTTAATACATTTTATGTATATATAATACTTATTATATCTAAAAATTAATACAAGTTAAGAATAATAAGAAAAATATTAAATTTTTATCATAAGTTAGTGTACTTATTAAAACCTTCTAATTAATACAAGTTAAGAATAATAAGAAAAATATTAAATTTTTATCATAAGTTAGTGTACTTATTAAAACCTTCTAGACGACCTTTTCTTGTTATGTATCTCTACAATTTCACTCCTATGCATGTTATAGTAACTTTGTGATGAATGTGACTGTGGAAAGAATGAGAAAATGCCTTCGAATTAGTATCTCAATGTGATATATCATTATCATTGTGTAATGAATGTTATGTAACGCAATTCAACTTATAAAGTTATTGATGTGGTACTATTTAAATGAGGGATGGGGATGTTGAAAATATGTTTTTTTTATAAGTCGCTAAAAATTGTATTACTTATAACACAATTTATATTTCTAATTTCACTCTAACAAATTGATTAATAACACTTCAATATTTATTATTAAAAAATAAAATAAATAAATATGATAATTATTTAAGAAAATTGTACTCAATATCAATTTAAAGTTGTTTATCTGAATTATTTATTATGAGCATAGAACTATTTTAAGTATGAATCTATGAAGTAAGAAGAGGGACCAAATATCTTAGGATGTAAATCATTTTTTTGAATGCAAAATTTGAAGAGAGATTTTCATCTCAAAATATTTAATTGTTTTTCTCAATTATTTATTACTATCTTAAATCTATCTTGACTCTATCTTAACTCTGAATCCACTAAACACTTTGAGATATCAAATAACTTGAAAGATTTCCATTTAAAAAGATTTAATTATTTTCCACATGATAGATTTAGATTAAAAATAAATCTATCTTGATTCTTAATAATACCATTTATATTTATATACATTATATATCTCTATATATAAAAATATTTTTATTTTAAATTTTATTAAAAATGTAATATAGTTAGATAAATATAAAATTGGTATAACTTAATTTTTTTTAATCTATATATATATAAATAATATAATATACATAAATAATTCTATATATATATATATAGTGTGTGTGTGAATGTGAATATATATAAAATATGTTCGATGGAAAAATATTATTAAGTATTAAATATGTATATAATTATGAATTAGATTCAAATATTAAATAAATATATATATATATATATATATATATATATATATATATATATATATATATATATATATATATATATATAATGTTTTTATTTTTAATTATATATTATTTAATTAAATTTATTATATTTTTATATAATATTATGAATATGAATATATATCATTATAGTTTAAATTTATTTTAATATTCTACACATAATGTATTATTTAAATATTTATAATTTTATTAATAAAAATAAAATTGCAATATAAAAAACTACAATAAATTAATTAATATATTTATTAAAAATTATATTTAATTGTTATTATTATTTATTTAACTTATCATTATAATATATCACTCTTATTAGGGTGTGGAGGGTCTCATTTACATACTCAATTATTAAATTGTACAAAATATCTATACACAATTACATTGAAATATAAATTTTAACTCATTAAACATTTCAAAATATCAATGACTAAAGATATATAATTAATATAATTTTAATATGTCTTATCTCAATTATCAAGTATTTTTATATGACATATTATTTAGTAATTAAATAACATTTATATTCATTGATATAGGACATTTAATACTATTGAAATTCAACAAGAAAATTTTAGCACCTACGTCTAGTGCATTAAGCACCTACACTAGGGTGAGGCCCATAGGGCTAAATTTGGTACATGACTATTTTAGTTATCCCTTAATTAATATGGACAATAAAATGTAATCTAATCTTAAAATAACTTGCAATAGTTAACTGAGTGTGATAAACTCAGTCAACTCATGAATTTTGAGTTAGAGGTAGTTAGTGAGGCATGCAGAGTAATTCTAGTTGTAACAGAGTTCAAAGTGTAGTGGTGCATTAGTTAATGCAGGTTGTAATCAGTTTAACTCAGTTAAGTGAGTTAAACTTAGCTGTGCTAGTTGTCACTGTTAGATACACTAGTGAGAGATCAAGTGAATTAAATATTAATTAACTCACAATCAGTGATCTCACCTGCAACTGAGGATTTACTATTATTAGTTGCATGCATGTCAGATCCAGTGGAGACCCAGTTGAGATCTAGGTGAAAGGGAAGTAGACTATCAGTTGTAGGATTATTGGGTTGCACCCATCCAACCAAACACCCATTGGAGTGCCCATGATACTTGTGTAGTCAAGGAAGGCCAAAATTCCTATTCTTTAGGGATTGCATTCATCAGGGATTGCGCAAGCAAGGCAGACTGTCTGGAGGTAGTAAATTGGCTAAGTATTAGTCAGTTTTATGTGTGACAGTGTGAGACAATTAGCTGAGTACATGAGGGCTCTTGTGAGAATAGTTGTATGTAATTGTTTCATGATTCCATGCTGAATACACAATAGAAGATAGTGGGGTTTTGAGCAGCAAGCTTTCCCCAGGAAATTATCTGTGGTGTGGCTTGATTGATTCTTCTTTGCTTCATGTGATTGGCAATTGTGTTTTTAATTCCGTAAAAAATTTGTAGAAGCAATTCAGTATTTAACTTTAGTACATTGTTAGATCAGATTGAATCCATGTTATACATGCTTGTTGTATAATTTCTACATATACGACCAAACTAACATCCCATGAAAAATAATAATAATAATTAGGTTTTACATCATGCTACGGTGGTTGAGGGCTTGGTTACATCTAGGGAAAAAATTAGGGGCTAATATTCACAGGTGGGCTAATATTCATTGTATTTTCGAAAAAAACGATTCACCAATTTCCATTCTTTCTAAAATTAATTCGCCCAAATTTTATAGTATAAAATTATGATACCTTAAAAATTTCCAATATTATATATTGTCTAATATAAAATAATTAGAAATCTAAACCTTTTTACAAAATTATCATCAAACATTTTAAATTTTGGATATGAGGCACTAGTAAGATTCACCATGGTTTCTAAACTTTAAGCTAAACTTCCATCCTTAAAATTTCCCCCGGAACTTACATTTGAAGTGAAAAGCCCTTAATGTTTTACATCGTGGTCGTGGGCACATGCGTGGATGTAGTCAGAGGTACAGAAAAGTGTCCATAAAAATATGGAACATTACAATCCAAATTAGTTTTGATTGCATTGAAAGATAAAATTCTAACAAATAATTAAAAGCTGCAGCAATATGTCATATAGTTTTATAGTCAGCAATAACGTACATGCCACATAGAGAAAAGTCACAACATGAAAAGCAAGTAATTTTAAATTTAAAATAAATAATATAACAACCCTGGTTAAAAATCCACGTAAAAAAAATATAAGACCGATGCCATGGAACACTTATTCCAAGTTGAATAGTGGGAAAAACATCCTAGTGGGTGTTCATTGCGATTATTATGGCTAGGGGGAAATTGACAAAGGAAATGACTAAGGCTTTGGAAAGGAAAAATGACATTTTTGGCACATTTATTTATGAAAATAATGGAAATTAGGAGAACAGGAAGGTGAAATGTCACAGGTTTCATGTGAGGAGGAAAATGAAGGAAAAATAATGGAAATTGAAGAAAATAGAGACCTTATTAATAAAAGGTATTTTGAGGAATAGTTGGCAAGATTTTGACTCAACCTTTTGTTAGTTTAGTTTTGGAGCTCTTTGTCTATTCTATCTCACACACACTCTTAGACACTTAGATTTTTCTTGGACCATTTTAGCATTGGAACAAGAAAGGGGAAAGCAAGCAAAGGACGGACAAGGAAATGGAAGGAAATAAAATATCAAGCAAGGAAGAGTAGGATCAAGCAGCTTCAACAGGAATACTTCACGTAGCATATTGCATGTGTGTTTTACTAGTTGTCTTGGACATGCATGTTGGTATTTGGTTCTCTTGCTATCAGTGGCATGGTTTTTCCAACCTTTAAAAAATTTTTTGAACCTTGCCTTGCCTTTTTTCAGATAGCCATGGTGTGATGGGATTGACCTCGGTTTTGGGCTTTGGAATTGCTACATGGTTTTTAAAATCCAGGGTGGAGGTGGTCTCAAGAAATTCCCAAAGGCCTAGGAATCCCTTGACTAGTTTTGGCGGGATACACGGTAAAGCCTAAGAGTGGTGTCTCGGTTTAGAGCCTAGTGATCTGGTGTGGATTGTGGTAAAGCCTGAGAGACAAGTAGATGAAAAATTCCTCAAGGATAGTGATGGAGTCCAGAGGAACTCCAAGCTCATTTCGGTTTTTTGATATCGACATCGGTTTAGGTGTGATCACAGTATGGTGAGGGTTGAGGTGGTTTTACCTCTGGATTCCCTTGGTTGTTTTTGGATTGGTTTATTCATGAGATCCCATGATTCATGCTTGAAATATGATTCATGAAGTGAGATTTTGTTATGTCATGTCTATGGTCGGTGTTTGGTCTCAATCTAGTCTCCTAAATTGAGCTCATTTAATTGTCAACCAGGGTTGGTAAACTGCTGAAGTGAAGTGTACTGTATGTACCTAGGCGTTTTTTTCTTAATGCATTGTGTGTAGTGTTTTGTGATGTTTTTGGTCTTTTGTGATGATTTATGATGTTTTTGATCTTTTGGTGGCTTTATGTTCACAAGAAAAATGACTAGAAAGCTAATGGAAGGAAGCTAATGATTAAGAAAAACAGAGTGAAGCCTAATTGGTTGATGTCAAATGGTAAATGTAAATGCAATACTATAAACAGAATCAAATCTAAACTATGACTACGCAAAAACAAAGCTTGATAATGACTTTTAAGCAAATGATTCAAAACACAAACTCAACTTGTCAAATTCTTTCATCAAAGGCATTTTGAGAGAGAGCTTGAGACATGGTCAACTAAGTGTGCAAATCCTCCTAACTAAACAGTTAAACAAATAACTTATAATGATGCAACATTTTATCCTTGATTAGAGATTTATTGAAGCATATTTGGAGCAAAACATTGATACCATCATAAGGTCTTCTACTCTAAGACTAGTTCCTAACTCTATTCTGCAACTTAGTTTGATGGCACTACACTTCACTCAAAGGTTATAGATTTTTGAAATAGTCTTTTGAGGAAATGTTTGTTTGTGAAATGATAAGGAAGTTGCAAAAGTACTTCAGGCCTTAAAATGATATTGTCTTCTGTTCATATGGTGAGGAATCAATTATGGATTTTAGAACAAGAAGAGGTTTGTGAATAATGAAGGCTGTTTTATTAAGTTTAACAACTGAAGTAATCTAATATGCAGTGAATGACAACTGAATATGGAGTGTAAATGCGATGAGTTAAGCTAAAACTGAACTTAAAATGTCACTAGCCTAAAACAGTGCTGAACTACAAGTCATTATCAAACTTAAAACAAAATAACTGAGCATGAGTTAAGTGCAATTAAACTCCGGAGTATCCTAACTAGGCTATCATGCATTATTCTATGGAATTATACAGCCTGTTTGTTCATCATGATTGGTATTTTGGAAGAGTTTCTTAGAACAATCCTAACTGTACAATTCAGTGCAAATGCAAACGTAAAGACTGAAAGCAATGAAAAACTAAGATATCATAGCTATCTCCTACCCATCATTATGATATTTTGGAAAAGCATTTTAAGAGCAAGAACAACTATGGTACTTAGTAAAAACACACAACTGAAGCATTCAAGATCACAATCATGCTTAAGACATTATAAGGATTTTTTGGAAGAGTGCTTAGCATAAGTATAACTGTGATGGTGAACAAAAGAGATTACAATTAAATCCTACAACACTATAGCCATATCCCATTCATCATTATAATCTTTTGGAAGAGTTTCTTCTTTTGGAAAAGTTTTTAGAACGAGTATAACTATAGTAGCTAATGAAAACAACTATGAATTCAACTTCAAAAACGTAAAGGCAACTAGAATACTTATCTAAATTACGCAAATAAATCCGTACAGGGGGCAGGGGCCCTCTACCACCAGACGGAATCTAACTCCAAATCAAATCAACGCTTTCAAAACAATATTGTCTGCTTCATTAAAGGTGAAATAACTTGAACAGAGCAATCTGCGTCTTCAGAAATGTAGCACAGAATCTAAGCAAAATCTGGAAAACAAAATCTAGCCTAGCTCTCGGTTTCCCAAGTGTTTATATAACAAATTTACATAACAAGACTTGCAACAATTCCAGGATCATTGTCTTTCCTTATCGAAATCACATTAGGACTCTTGAAGTGGCTGCGTAAAAAGGAAAAGGACATCTGGACTAAGACAATCCTACTAGAAGTCTGCCTTCTTAAATGTGTTCCCACGTACCAAAACCATATCCAGAATTTGTTTCTTCCTTCATGGTGAGCAACGAACAATGTAGACATGACGTGGAATATGCCCATATGCGGTTTTTCTTGAGAGGCCACCTGGAACATACCCAAACGTGAAGACAGCTGCAGAATTGCCGGTTAGCTACGGAATGTCTGCATTCTGCAGCTAGTTCCGGTCAAAATGCATTACAATGGTAAAAATCACAAAACTTAGCAAGTCAGTCATGTTAATCATTCTAAAAGTAATTTTAACTAAATTCATTGATCAATTGGATCTGGAATAGCAATGGACAAATGAAAATGAGGTAAAGTAGAATGAAAGGAAGCACAATCTTGAGGCTCAGCATACCCCCACTGCTGACTTCTTGCATGTCCTCATGCAACTTATCCTATAAACTCAGAGGCTTCTGCAAGAACATCTAATCCTCCCCTTCTCCTTTGCCTGGAAGCTAAAGATCTTCTGGGTTTTCTGATGACAAGTTTAAACCTTAAGTTGGTAAGTGCCCTGATTAGCTTCTTGTTCCTCTTCTTCAACTTTTCATTAGCCTTTTCCACTTTGTCTATATGTAGGGATAATGTTGAGTTCATATCGGTTTTGAGCTTGACTTGTTCCTTCAAAATTTCATTCTCATTTTTGATGTGTCTATTAAGTATCTCCAGCTCATACCTATCCCTTCTTAACACATCTATTTCAGATAGTGGAGGACTAGGGGTTCTCTCTCTGCTCTCTGAAGCTTTCCTTTCCAAAGTTTCAACATAATCATAAACTTCTTGCTGAGCAGGGTCAATTTCAGGGGTTCCTTCATTAAAATCTTCTTCAACATCTTCTTCAATAGATGTTTCCTCATCTTCTATATTAATCACCCCTGTTTGTTTGATTTGAGTTTTCCTTAGTTTCCCCTTTAGTCTATGGCTTCTTCTTGGCTGAGAAGATCCCTCTCCTTTCTCTGTGGCAGATTTCCTGATTACCTTCTCTTTCTTAAGTTGTCTCTTGATTTGAGTCAACTTCTCTAAGATGATTTCCTCACTACTTTCTTGGACTGTTTTTTCAATTTCAGTTTTTGAAGTTCTCCATTTTCTACTTCTCCTTGTGGGCTGTTGTTCAGGTGAGGGTTCTTTTGGCTCTTCAAAATGATTTCTTATCAAGAAATTGTCCCATGTATCATTTGTTTTGGCTAAATGGTGTTCAATTAAAATCTTCACCAAGCCATGATGGTATAGAGTTGTCTCTAAAAATTGAACCCTTCTTTGAACACAGGAAGCCATCTTTTTCAAACTTTGAAGCAAGAAGTAGGGTAAGTTTAAGTCTTCCCCCAGAAAATGCATTATCAGTCTAATGTGGTAAACATAAAATGTGCCATATCTACCCTCACATGTAATAAATTTTTGCAGAATAAGTAGTATGTTTCTCCATTTATTTTTCAATGCAGAACTTGGAATTCCTTTCTTAAACACAATGATATCCATACCTGGTGATTTTAGAATTTGCTTCCAGGATTCATGATGGAATTCTCTGTTTTTGAACCATCTCTCTCCATTTCTAAGCAACCCTGTAGCTTCTGCAATGAAAACTTCAGTGACAGTGAATTTGACATCTCCCACTTCAACTTCAACTCCTTGAAATGATCTTGCAAATGTTTTAGTGACTTCTTTGTGGAAGCCATTAAATTTCTCCAAAAATTGTAACCATCCTATTTGTTGCAACATTTCTTTGCATTGAGGGTAGCCTTCTAGGTATTTTGTACCCACTGGTTCAGTTCTTACAATGAAACCCATAATTGCTTCTTCAATGTTCAGATTAATACTCTTTCTACCCACTGAAACAATAACTTTCACCTTCGAATTGAAATGGCTTCAGGTTCTTAATGACAATGGCTTCAAACTTCGGAATGATATACCTCTGGTTGATAGTGACAAGAGCTTCAAACTTCGGACTGATATGCCTCTGGTTGACAATGAAAAATGGCTTCAAATTCCCACACTGCAATACCTCTGTCTCTCGGTGATAAATGGCTTCAAATTCCCACACTGCTATACCTCTGTCTCTTGGTAACAAATGGCTTCAAATTCTTCACTGCTACACCTCTGCGTTTACAGTGATAATGCTCAATCTCTACCCACGGTGATAGTGCTTTGATATCCAAACTGATATACCCTTTTTGCTCTGCTCTCGGTGATAGTGCTTTGATATCCAAACTGATATACCCTTTTGCTCTGCTCTTGGTGATAAGGATATCTCTGTTTGCGGAATGAAGTGCCGGCTACAGAATGGAGTGATGGAAGTAGTTACGGAATGAGGTAATGGAGTGAGGTGGAGGAAACGAATTAATGATTGAAAAGACGGCGGAGATTTTTACAACGGAAAAGAAAATCATCATTGAATGATTTGGTTGGGTGACGTGAAGAATTCAAACACTCCGACCATTTGAACCGCTTAAATGATATCGGGTATAGAATTTGAAATGAGAGATTTTAATCCAAAGTTTGTGGAGGGTTTATTGGTCATGATCAATAAAAATAATTAAAACAACCTTTTCGAACAATTCATAACTAAAACTATGCTAAACTTTATGAAATTCCATTATAATCTAAACTTGTTACCTCTGCTTTTCATTTTATTTTTGTAGTCTTTGTCTTCTTTGTTCACCTTTGGAAGAGTCTTCATAATTCTTCTTGATTCTTCTTATTCATGGATACACTGGATCATTTTGTTGCAATTCTAATGTCTGTTGATTAATGTCTTCAGGATTTGTAGCTGTGGAATGACTGTCTGGCTGCAGAAAGGCTGATCAGCTGCAGAATGTCTGTTAAGCTACAGAATGTACCTGTAGAGTATTTTAATCATGGAATGGAGTGTTTTTGGAATATAGGTGAAATTTTATATGGTATGAATGAAGATGGATGATGAGACATGATATGTATGAAGTGGATGATGAAATGGAATGGATTCAGTTTATGAAATGGAGTGGAAGAACATAAGAACTGCCCTGCAATCCATGACATTTGTTATTCATTTGCAGTAAGACATCAGACTTTAAATTTTGACATGAAAATGAGATGGATGGAGTATGGAATGAGATGAATGAAATATGGAATGAAGTAGAATATGAATGAATGAATGAAATGGAGTATGGATGGATAAGTGGATGGAATGAAATGAAATGAGATGGATCATAAGCACTATGGATCTGAACTTATGATTTTGTAATAGCTGCTTGTAAAAACAAAATGGAAAAGTTAGAGTGTCAGAGAGACTCTGATTTTCACCCTATCTTTTCTGTATAAACATGCCAATCAATGATTGGTTTTCATGTTTATACCTTTTTTTTTTTTTTTCAAAGAGAAATGCTTCAGAAAATTTAATCAAGTTGATGAAGAAGAGAGATTCTTCTTCATTAACTTCACATCACCGCTTTCTTGGAACTTCTTGACAAATTCTTCTCTTGAGAGTGGTTTGTGATATAGCTTCAATCTATGACAATTCACAAGAAAAGTGACCTCTTCTTCATCTATAGTTCTGATTTTGACTGCCCCATTATCAAAAATTTCAACAATTTCATATGGCCCAAGCCAATGTGTCTGAAATTTACCTTGAAAATCCTTGAATTTTGAATCAAACAAGAGAGCCCAGTCACCTTCTTTCAATTTCTTCTCTTTGATGTACTTGTCATGACATCTAGACCTTTGCTGTTGGACTAGACTTGTTTTCTGAACTGCATCTTGTCTGATCTCATCCAATTCATTAATCTGCTCCAGTCTATGCTTTTGTGCCTCCGTCAAATCAAGTCCTAGCTGAACTGCCATTTTGAAAGTTTGAATCTGGAACTCTATGGGAAAAAAAACTTGCTTTCCATAAACAAGCTCATAAGGAGTATGTCCTGTTGTGTTTCTCCATGTAGTTCTATAGGCCCACAAGGCTTCAGGAAGCATATCTACCCAATCTCTTCTATGTAAATGAACAGTCTTTGTTAGGATTCCTTCAATGACCTTATTGGTAGATTCCACTTGACCATTTTCTTGTGGATGATAGGGAGTAGATTTTCTATGCCTGATTTTGTACCTCTCCATCATTTGCTCCACTAGCCTTGATGTAAATTGAGCTCCTTGATCTGTAACAATTTCCCTTGGGACACCAAAATGAGTAAAAATATCCTCAAAAAGAAAAGTAACTACAGATGCTTCATTAGCAACAAGTAATGGCTTAGCTTCTACCCATTTAGTAACATAATCAGTGCAAACTAATATATATCTCTTTTGTCTCGATGGAGGACTAATAGGTCCTACAAAATCCAAAGCCCATTTTTCAAAAGGTTCAATATGTACCTGAGGTTGTAATGGCATCTCACCTGAAGGAGAAGGTTTCCCTACCCTTTGGCAACTGTCACACCTTTTGACATACTCCTTAGCATCTTTAAACAAGGATGGCCAATAATATCCTAGATTAAGGATCTTATAGGCTGTCCTCTTATCCGCAAAGTGTCCGCCACAAGGTTCATCATGACATGCCTTGAGAATCTCAGGCATATCATCTTCACGAACACACCTTCTAATGATCAAATCTGGACCTGTCTTGTACAAATCATTAGCGACCCATGAATATTTTGCACTATCACAAATGATTTTTCTTTTATCCCTTGCATTCATAATTGAAGGAAATTTTCCTAAAACTAAATAATTAGCAATATCAGCAAACCATGGAGTTTGAGTAGAAATTGCAAAAAGATATTCATCAGGAAATTGATCTTCAACTGGAGTGTCATCTTTGATATTTTGGAGTCTATATAGGAAATAAGCTACTGTGTTTTGTTTTCCAGGCCTATCTAGAATAGTAATGTTGAATTCTTGTAAGAGCAATAACCATCTTATAACTCTGCCATTAGTGATTGATTTGTTCATTAAGTATCTAATTGCAGAATGATCAGTGTGAATAAAAGTTTCATAGCCTGTTATATAGTGCCTAAATTTGTTTATGGCATGAACAACAGCTAAAAACTCTTTTTCAGTTACAGTATAGTTTAACTCTGTAGGAGTCAAATTTTTACTGATATAATAGATGGCATAGGGAATCAAGTCTTTCTGCCCCAATACTGCTCCTAGAGTTGTATCGGAGGCATCTGTCGAGATATGAAAAGGTAACTTCCAGTTAGGTCCCCTTAATATAGGTGCTTCAGAAATTTTGGTTTTCAGGGTTTCAAAAGCTAACTGGAAATCAGAAGTCCATTTGAATTCACAATCTTTGGTGAGTAATTTGAAGAGTGGAGATGCTATTTTGGTGAAGTTTTCTATAAATCTCCGATAATGTCCTGTAAATCCTAGGAAACTTCTAACATCTCTTTGACAATTTGGAATAGATAGGTTAGAGATGACTTCAACCTTTGACTCATCAACTCTAATCCCATCCCCTGAAATGTGGTGCCCTAAAACAATACCTTCAGTAAACATCATAAAACATTTTTCATGACTAAGTGAAAGGTTTGCTTCTTGACATATTTTTAAAACTTTTTCCAAGTTGTCTAAAGCTTCTTCAAATGAGTTTCCATAAACTGTGAAATCATCCATGTACACCTCTACACAATCATGTATTAGATCTGAAAAAATTCCTAATACTGCCCTTTAGAATGTTGCAGGTGCATTGCATAATCCAAATGGCAATACTCGGTAAGCCTAAGTACCCCAAGGAAAGGTAAATGTGGTTTTGTCTTGATCTTCAAGTGCTACTTGGATTTGATTGTAACCACTAAACCCATCTAGGAATGAAAAGTACTTTTTGCCAGCTAATGTATCTAATACTTGATCTATGAAAGGTAAGGGAAAATGGTCTTTAAGAGTGCTTTATTCAGTTCTCGGTAGTCAACACACACCCTCCATTTTCCATTTTTCTTTGGCACAATTACCAAAGGAGAAACCCACTGACTATCTGAAATAGGATAGATGAAATTAACATTTAACAATTTTTGCAATTCTTCTTTAACAATTTCCCTAAGATTTAGATTCATCCGTCTTTGAGGTTGTCTGATTGGTTCGCAATTTTCCTCTATATAGATGTGATGAGTACAAGTCTTGGGGCTTATCCCTTTCATGTCAATGTATTCCCATGCATATGCAGAAGAATGTCTCTGTAATACTTTGACTAACTCTTCTTGTTGAAATTTTTCTAGGTTCTTGTTTATGTTCAAAGTTTTGCCTGGAAAAATTTCACTTGTAGAGCTGCCAAATTTGTCCATAGAATGAAGAGACATCTGCCTTGATGACAAAAACTCAATGTTGGATCCCCCTTGAAATGATTCATGTTTATGTTCTGGAGGGGATTCAAAGTTTTCTAGAGTATTCAGAATTTGATTATCTTCACTAATTTCTGAAATTGTGAAGAGAGGTTGTAAATCTTCCTCATCCTCTATCCATTGAGTGTCATCTAGATCTGTAATTGTCCTAGCTGGAGGATATAAAGTGAACTTTTTAGTTGAACTACCATCAGAGATGTACATATCACTGAATCTACAACTAATAAAAGCATCAGCTGTAGCCAACCAAGGTCTTCCTAGTATAACAGGATGGCCTCCTAGATTATTCTTAGGCATTAGGATCATGAAATCCACAGGGTACTCCCAAGAATCTAGGGACACTGGAATGTCTTCTATTAACCCATCTGGTTTGATTACAGATCTATCTGCTAATTGTAATAGTGTGGGTGTAAAGAGAAGATTAGGAAGTTTCAGTTTGTCCATGATTTTTCTACTCATGATATTGATTGCTGCTCCTAAGTCAATGAGTGTGTTCTGGATTTCAATTCCATTGATGTGAATTTTGACAACTGGATTTCCTGGGTCAAGATACTTTGGAATAGCATCTTGCCCATCATAATGTCCGCTATTTGTCCTACCAGTTGAATTTTCTTTGTTTCTCTTATTCTTTTTCTTGTTGTCTTCATACTCAACTCCTTTATTGTTTTGGATAAAATTGGGATTTCTTTGATGGCTTGCAATAATGGAATTTTAATGCAAACATTTCTCAGCTCGTCTAGGAAATCATAATTAGGCACCATGATTTGTTTTTCTACACCTCTATCAATTTGTAATCTTTCCGGAAAGGGAGGTATAGAAGTAGATGTGGATGGTTGCTCTAATACAGGAGTTGGATTTATTGGATCTTTTTGTTTTAGTTTTTCAGTGTTTGGGTCTTGAAAGGATGTGTCTTCCTCAAGACTTTTATTCACTCGTAGAGAGTCTTCCTCAGAATTATCTTGTTCTTGTATGATCATAGAAGGTTTCCTCTTTTCAAGTATCTTTCCAGACCTAAGTTGAACATCACTAAGGTCTATAGGAGTAATTAAATAAATTGGAAACTGTTGGCCTTCTATCATGTATGTATTCTGAGGGTTCTTATTGTTGGGGTTTGGTATGGGTTGAGCAGGCAATTGATTTGATTTTTGAGGGAATGGTAATGAAAGTGGTTGATTTTGATGTGGTTGGTTCTGATGATGTTGTTGAGGATTTTGTTGAGAATTTTGTTGAAGATTTTGAGGAAAATTTTGTTGAGGATTTTGAGGATAAAAATGTGGATATGGTGGATAGGATGGTGGATACTGATAGTATGGGGAGTATCTTCCATAGGGACTTTGTGTTCCTTGTGCCCAAGATTGAGATTGATTTTGAAATTCGGGCCAAGGTTGCTGCCAAGAATTCCAAGGTGGAGGTTGATTATACATTTGATCATGGAATCCTTGTGTCTGAGGTCCTTGCCAAGGTCTTCTAGATACAAAATTGAGAGACTCTGTGGAATCTGTAGGAGTTTCCTCCTGAAAGACAGCCTTGAGACCAGGAAGAGAAGGAAAATTCTTGGTTTCATGTTTTTCAGAACAAATGACACAGGTTTCTACAACTTTTACATCTAAAGGACACTCTCTCAAGGCATGTTTCTTTCTACATTTGGGACAAAAGATTGCCAAGGCATCAGATTCAGCCTTTTGCTTGTTTTGTATCTTAAGGGTGTCTATTTGTTCACTAAGACTCCCCAAGATGTCAGATTTAAAATCATCAAGCATGTGTCCTATTTCTGATCTACTTACTGTCCCAGAAGCAGATTTACTTGCTCTTGCAAGAGCAGGATCTCTTGGACCTTTGACAGTTTTGGATTTCCCTCTGGAAAGGTTGATACATAACTCGGATATTTCAGGTAATGTGAGTTGTGATATATCCCCTTTTCCCATCATGTTAAGGATATCCAACCATTCATCCCTAATTTTTTTCAACAAAAGAGCTTTTAAGGTGTCTTGATCTAGGTTTTCCATTTTTTCCCTTTTTATGTTGTAATTAAATCTCTCCAACAAGTCTTCCAAATTTTCATCTTCTTTTTGTAACATCTTAAACACTTCTTCCTTATGATTAACCGGCATACAATAATCCAAATACCTCTCTAGAAATGCTTGTTTCATGTCTTCCCATGTTCTAATAGAACCGTTGATCAGACTCATAAACCACTTCAATGCTGCTCCTTTCAAGGTTGAAGGGAATAATTTCAGTTTTTGAGCATCTTGTAAGTAGTCATAAGTTCTACACAGAACTTCAAATTCAAATAAGAAGGTTTCAGGATCTTCAGTTTTAATTCCATAGAAGTTTGGAAGGATAGAGGGTGAAATGTTTTTCATGGTTGTATTGGTTTCTTCATCAATTATAGGGAACCCAAAAGAGCTTCCTATTCTACCTCTTCCTCCATCTGCACCTCTACCTCCTTCTCCTCTACCTCCTTCTCCTCTACCTCTACCTCTACCTCCAAATAGTGTGTGTTCTCCATTAAAAACTCCTCCTCCTCCTTCTTCCGCCATGGTTGACTCTCCTGTGGAAGTGGAAAGGTTTGTGTCCCTAACAGGAGTTTTTAGATCTTCTTCTATGGCAGGTTCAGTGGATGAAGTGGAAGGTTTTTCTAATGGAATAGTTGACCTTAGATCTTCTAGAAGTCCAGGATCAGGAGAGGATGGAATATGGGTTTGAGTTGAAGGTGTACTAGCTCTGGATCTAGATGAAACAAGTGGTGTTCTAGAAATCAAATTTCTGCCTCTGCTGCTTATGAATCTTCCCCTTGAATCTCTCTCCCTACGCATATAATTGTTTTTGGATGCTAAGAAACAAAGGTTACCTAGTTTTCACTTCCCCGGCAACGGCGCCAAAATGTTTGGTCTCAATCTAGTCTCCTAAATTGAGCTCATTTAATTGTCAACCAGGGTTGGTAAACTGCTGAAGTGAAGTGTATTGTATGTACCTAGGTGTTTGTTTCTTAATGCGTTGTGTGTAGTGTTTTGTGATGTTTTTGGTCTTTTGTGATGATTTATGATGTTTTTGATCTTTCGGTGGCTTTATGTTCACAAGAAAAATGACTAGAAAGCTAATGGAAGGAAGCTAATGATTAAGAAAAATAGAGTGAAGCCTAATTGGTTGATGTCAAATGGTAAATGTAAATGCAATACTATAAACAGAATCAAATCTAAACTATGACTAAGCAAAAACAAAGCTTGATAATGACTTTTAAGCAAATGATTCAAAACACAAACTCAACTTGTCAAATTCTTTCATCAAAGGAATTTTGAGAGAGAGCTTGAGACATGGTCAACTAAGTGTGCAAATCCTCCTAACTAAAAAGTTAAACAACTAACTTATAATGATGCAACATTTTATCCTTGATTAGAGATTTATTGAAGCATATTTGGAGTAAAACATTAATACCATCATAAGGTCTTCTACTCTAAGACTAGTTCCTAACTCTATTCTGCAACTTAGTTTGATGACACTACACTTCACTCAAAGGTTATAGATTTTTAAAATAGTCTTTTGAGGAAATGTTTGTTTGTGAAATGATAAGGAAGTTGCAGAAATACTTCAGGCTTTAAAATGATATTGTCTTCTGTTCATATGGTTAGGAATCAATTATGGATTTTAGAACAAGAAGAGGTTTGTAAATAATGAAGGCTGTTTTTTTAAGTTTAACAACTGAAGTAATCTAATATGCAGTGAATGACAACTGAATATGGAGTGCAAATGCAATGAGTTAAGCTAAAACTGAACTTAAAATGTCACTAGCCTAAAACAGTGCTGAACTACAAGTCATTATCAAACTTAAAACAAAATAACTGAGCATGAGTTAAGTGCAATTAAACTCTGGAGTATCCTAACTAGGCTATCATGAATTATTCTATGGAATTATACAGTCTATTTGTTCATCATGATTGGTATTTTGGAAGAGTTTCTTAGAACAATCCTAACTGTAAAATTCAGTGCAAATGCAAACGTAAAGACTGAAAGCAATGAAAAACTAAGATATCATAGCTATCTCCTACCCATCATTATGATATTTTGGAAAAGCATTTTAAGAGCAAGAACAGCTATGGTACTTAGTAAAAACACACAACTGAAGCATTCAAGATCACAATCATGCTTAAGACATTATAAGGATTTTTTGGAAGAGTTTCTTCTTTTGGAAGAGTGCTTAGCATAAGTATAACTATGATGGTGAACAAAAGAGATTACAATTAAATCCTACAACACTATAGCCATATCCCATTCATCATTATAATCTTTTGGAAGAGTTTATTCTTTTGGAAGAGTTTTTAGAACGAGTATAGCTATAGTAGCTAATGAAAACAACTACGAATTCAACTTCAAAAACGTAAAGGCAGCTAGAATACTTATCTAAATTACATAAATAAATCCGTACAGGGGGCAGGGCCCCTCTACCACTAGACGGAATCTAACTCCAAATCAAATCAACGCTTTCAAAACAATATTGTCTGCTTCATTAAAGGTGAAATAACTTGAACAGAGCAATCTGCTTCTTCAGAAATGTAGCACAGAATCTAAGCAAAATCTGGAAACAAAATCTAGCCTAGCTCTCGGTTTCCCAAGTGTTTATATAACAAATGTACATAACAAGACTTGCAACAATTCCAGGATCATTGTCTTTCGTTATCGAAATCACATTAGGACTCTTGAAGTGGCTGCGTAAAAAGGAAAAGGACATCTGGACTAAGACAGTCCTACTAGAAGTCTGCCTTCTTAAATGTGTTCCCACGTACCAAAACCATATCCAGAATTCGTTTCTTCCTTCATGGTGAGCAACGTAACAATGTAGACATGACGTGGAATATGCCCATATAAAGTGTTTTTCGCAGGCCACCCGGAACATACCCAAACGTGAAGACAATCGCGTAATTGCTCTGGCTAGCTACGAATGTCCGGTGCCCCATGTACTAGTTCCCATTAAAATCCATTACAATGGAAAAAATCACAAAACTTAGCAAGTCAGTCATGTTAATCATTCTAAAAGTAATTTTAACTAAATTCATTGATCAATTGGATCTGGAATAGCAATGGACAAAGGAAAATGAGGTAAAGTAGAATGAAAGGAAGCACAATCTTGAGGCTCAACAGTCGGGTGGTACGTGGATGATCTATATGAGATCTTAATTAAAATGTGCTTGAGGGTTTGTAAATTACAAGTGTAAAAATTAAGTTTTATGAGCCTTTATGTTAAATTCTTAAGCACATAAGGTATGAATTTAAAACTATGAAATAACAGAAACAACAGATAAATGCACCATAAAAATAACCACAACACAGAAAGTGATGAAGGAGTTCACCCATCCTAGGCTACGTCTCATTGGTCCAGCTTCCAATGGCTTGACCCTATATCATTATGCTAAAAAATGTGATTACATACATTTACAGTGCTCAAATAGCTTCAAAATCTATTCCATTAGCTCCATAACTGTCTCATTTTGCTCCAAAATTGGTCAAAAAATTAAATATGTTATGAGCCTCCATAGCTTTGCTGTTAGTCGCTCTACAAATTCCCCAAATTTTGGACCCGTCCTACAAATTCACCCTGAATTTCGCTAATGGAGCGAAAATTTCACGGATTTTCGAGCGAAATTGTCGGACAATCAAAATGTTCAATAACACCTAAAACCCGAAATTTAAACCATTACAATTGCCATATTAATTTTTTTTTTAATTAAAAATTCGGCGGTGGGGCCTCTGCCTCTGTCATGCCCGTGGTTCCCGTTGGTAGTCATATGTGCATACAATATGGGGGGTCGGGGCTAAGCCCCGGCCCCTTACCCTGGTCTCCACCATAAATAAACTTTATCATAAGGTTTGCGGCTATAGTTTAACAAGGATTGTGGTAGACCTTTCAGTTAAGACATGGCGTTGTTTGCAATGAGGTGACAGTGTCAATTCCCTTGCAGCGCAGTTTGGAGCTTAACAAAATTTTGGTGGCCCTCGTGTTGCCATGTGGTGGCCTCTGGTTTGACCACATGGAAATATGTGGTTGGCCACCAACCAACCTGTAAAAAATAAATAACTCATAAAACACATGAAAACACTAGAAATTACCTTATGGAACTGGCAGAAAAGGCCTGAGAGCCTTACGACATTCCTCACATATTATTCCTTATTAAAATAAGGTAATAATACAAATAAATAGATGAGGAAGTTGTCTCAAGATAGTGTGTCTATCTTGGACAACTTGGTTGAGAAGATAGCTCAACCACACACTAATCTAGGAGCTAAGTTAGGTAGGCCTAAACTAACTCCAAATTAAGAGGAACTAACATAATCGAGAAAATTAGGCATAAAATACTATTTTTCAATATTTAATTGATTTAATTAAATTTGAATTTATAATTGTTTATGAGAAAGAGGCTAACATCCCCCCCCCTCCCCTCAATGATAAATCCAAAATAAGAACGAGGAACCATAGTCCAAGTTCTCATGTTGAAATTGTTGATCCTCAAAAACATTGCCTGAAAACCGCCAAAATTGGATGCCGAAAAAACTGAAATCTGAAGAGATCATGAGTCAGATGCATGCCTGATTCATCTCTGAATTTCACTTGACAACTTCATCACATTCCAAACTACAAAAGGATCCATCTGTCCTTTGCTTGAAATCAGCATCCTTTGTCCACTGACAAAAAATTTGATGACACCCACTCGCGAATTTTCTTGTCCACTGACAAAATGTTGAAGACGCCCACTGAAAAATTTGTTGATGATGATAGACCACTGGCCGATGATGTTGATGATGTCAAAAAACAACTCACCGCTGATTTTGTTGATGTTGTCGAAAACTGCTCATTGGTGATGCCCACTGGCTTCTTGGATGTTTGAATGCCCACTGGCTGCTAAAGATGCCCACTGGTTGCTTTGCTGATGTTGTCGATACTTTCAGTATGAAAAACACCATCAATTTCATTAACATTTTCCCCCTTTTTTCAGTTAAAAGGAGAGACAATCATCTTGAAATTATTTCTGAACTCCCCCCGTTCAGGTGTAGGAGATTTTCACTGGTGTACTCCCCCGTTCATCTGCACGTGAGTACCATATTGATTTGACTGTAAGCTGCAATAGGTGTGATTGAATTCAATTGTAAAACTTATACAATCTTTGGACTATTTACGACCTTTCCCAAGGATCAATCCATTCATAATTGATGTTTAATTTGGTTGGATGGTTTTGGTTACAAAATTTCTCTGATGAATGATTTGGCTTGCCATAATGGCGAAAAGGATGGAGGTCAAAACAATGATCTTCCATATGATGTTTTCTTTGACAATGGGAGCATTTTGGTTTGACTACAACTTTGGTTTGCGTGCATGTCAATTTGTTTTCAACTTTCGCAAAATTTTTTGATGTGATTTGTTCAAGAAAGCATGCAGTAACGAACTTGATGGGCTTTGAATGATCTAGGATATGTAAGTTGTCATCATATTTGACATATCCTAATCCTCTTCAATTTTGTTACTTTGAATTTATTCCCATGGCTTGATGATTGGTTTGGAAGAAAGTTGAAATTGAACAACTTTGACACTTGAAGTTGTTTGAATGAATGGCTTAGAATCATCTTTATTTGTATGGTTCAAAGACTTGGAAGCATCACTCGTCTCTTGCAACTCATTTCTTTGTATTTGCGACTCCAATTGAAGGAACTCATTCATTTCATTTATATGTTGTAGATGCCTTGAAATATCAACAAGATTTGATTTGTTGATTTGCACCATGTCTTCAGCACTTGATAGGATCAAATTGTGAAGAACTTGTAATAGTTGGATGTGTTGCACCATATGAACTCGCTTGCTTGAATTCAAGCTCTCTTGTCTTGAACTTTCTCACTTGATTTGAATGGCACGCTCGCTTGCTTTGGAATTTGCTTGATCTCTTGCTTGGTAAAACTTGTTTTTCTTGTTTTACGCTCACTGGAACCCACGCTCGCTTGTTGTAGATTTCATCTTGCTTAAGTGTTGTTTGAATATTACATTTACTTGCGTTAGAGTTGAACTTGCTCGCTTGCTTTGATTTTTGCTTCAATGAACTTCACGCTGGCTCGCTTGATGTTGTGAACTTTGTATTGACTTGATTGTGTTTATTGGAAAAGGGTTTTGAACACTATAAAAAATGCACCCAAAAGACAAATGACAGGTTCAAATAATATGACCTAGTTGAAGACTTACTTGACTTAATTGTCTTAGTTTGACCATCTTATCAATTCAAATTGGGGCATTGGTTTCAACCGAGAATGCACCCTAATAATTCAACTATATAGAAAATTAAATCAACTCAGTTACAAACATGTAGAAAATTAAATCAACTCAGTTACAAAAATGTTTATCTGCAAGTGATACAAAAAGTGTTGTTGCTGTCGTCTTGTCTTGGAATGCTTGACGTGGAATGTGGCTATAGAAGGCCAGTTTCAACTTGATGATGTGTTGCAAAATTGCATGTGATTATTTGTGCTTGTGTACTTAAGCTTGATTACTTTAATTTTGATGACTTGTGTACTTAAGCTTGCTTATGTGCATGCATATGTGTAATTTTTTGTGTACCATATTACAAAGAGAGTGTAAAAAAAAACTAGACACAAGTCATGCACACGCATTCACTACACACAATGTACCTAATATCCCCTTATTCAATTTCAGGCGGATCTAGGACATAATCACCACAAAAAAATATGATTTTATTAAATTTCAAGTTACATGAATCTTCCATCTTTACAACATCTTCATTGCAGCTTCTCAAGCACAAATTGTGAAAACTCAGTAGAGAAAATTTTCTTCAAAATTGACTGAACTGACTCAATCTCACTCAAAGTAAAATATTACTTGGGATTACAACAATAAGCTTCTACTTATCACTCCAAATTTACAACAAAACTCAATCCTAATCACTTAAAAAAGATTGATACTAATACCTCCACCAAAAAAACAACCTCCACAAATTTACAAACAAAATTTAAAAATAACTACTCCAAAAAACTACTCCCTTCGCCTGATTCTTCTTCAAAAATTCAATATCAGCAAAACAACACTTATCTCTCCATAAAAAAACTTCAATTTTAACCCCTAAGCCTCCAAAATTAAATTTAAAATAAATCACTTATCTCTCCAAAATACATTACAAAAATCACTTATTACTCCAAATATAATTCAATCCAAAACTATAAAAATAACCACAACTTATTTCTCCATTACAAATCTTTAATAAGCATCCATTTTAAAATTCCTATTAAAATAAAGTCCCATAAAAAGGTGAAATAACCTTTATGATATCACTTTTAAAAAGTGATATAAACGTTTCAATTTTATGAAGTCTCTTTTCTTTCCTTTTTTTTTAAAAGAGTGAATTTAAAAAATGAAATTTCATGTTAAGTTTAAAAAGTCAATGATCCTCAGTAAAGCATACTTGAAAGGAAAAAATTCGTGGCCACATACCAAGCTGTAGCAACGTTTTTTTACCAACGTTTTCGTCTTTCATTGGTACGCACTAGATTGTGGCTTGGGTTATCAACGAAAATTGTGATTCCTCCTAGACCTTTTCTCTGCCAAGAATGTTGAAAGGTCTACAAGAATCTAGACCTTTGATAGAGCTCTTTGTATTTTTTATGGCTGCTAGATCATCATCAAGATCAACAGAGGCCGAAGACGCAGGAATAAGGCAACATGTTGCCTTTCTCAATGGAAGAGTTTAAAAAAAATGAGGTTTGTGCAGACAACACTAAGGAAGTTTGAGGCTTTTGCGGACAGCGTTGAGGAAGTCTCTTCGACTATACCTGATTATTATGATTGATCTAGTGGACTCAACAGAGGATGGCGTGATGCACAACTGCTCTTCTCACAAAGGTAAAGAAAAACCCCAAAATGAGCAGAAATGGAGTTATACCTCTATAGCGACTGGAAGCTTCCAGAAGTGTCTGAACAACAACACATAGGGAGTTCAGAAAATGAGTGGATTAGATCTGAAAACACGCCTTTGGCTCGTGAGTTGCAGGGATTTAAAGGCTCGTCGTCATTGGTCTAATCCCTCACGCTGCCATGAATTCCTCTGCATTGTGGCCTTCGCAAAAAAAATGGTTAGACGTAATCGCTACCTCCAATATCATGTCAGCATATTTTTCATATGACCAAACATTGTCACAACTTTAGGAAGCATCTTACTGCTCTAAAATTCAATACATAACACATCAAAATCCACGCACAAAACTGGCCGAAATAGGTGGCTCTATATCTCTTTCACACGGGACACTTCTAAATCTCGATTTTATTGCTCCAGTTGTTGTATACGCTCATTCAGCTGAATCACGTAGTATTTCATTTGAGGAAGCATTGTAGCTCTTCCTGCCTTATGAAACACTTGTAGCGTGGGCATCAAACAATGGCTTCAAACTTCAGGCTCCGCTTAGGCATCTTGCAGCTTTTGAATAGTGTCAATGAAATCATTGAATGATTTCACTGTTTGGAGTGGTCTCAAGAAAAATAACTTCCCAATAAACTCTGTAAAGTCAGCATAAACTCCAATCATGTATGGTACGACACATCCTTTTAACAAGTTGCAGTCCCAACTTCTCCTCCGAGCTCACTATTCTATGCTCTAGGCTTAAATGGTAGTCTCCACCGTGCACCAGTGTCCAATGCAACCTCATCAAACGTGATCGAGACAAGAAGGTTTTGCTAGATTTCTTATTTTCTACAGCTCCAATCTCGTGAGATCCTATAGCTGACATGCTCCAATTTTGGTATGTTGTGCACCAATATGCATATTATCACAAAATATCTCTGTCATAGTGCCCAATACATATGCATGCCCAACCAATATCTGTGGGTCAATCCGACTCTGAGATAGGCACAAAAATCGCACTACATAGATCCACACTCAACAACATAAATCACTCAACGTTATAGAGGGAAGGATGCACTCCACAGCTCAGCTTCATCCAACGCTAATCCACAGTTTCTCAAGAGCCCCGATCACACCATGTTTCAGCTTACGCTACCTTCAAAACTTATTCAACTCCAGCATAAAGGTGGAGCCACCACGATCGATTCCATCGAGCAATTAAAACAAAACGTTAACTCAATTATTAAGAAGTTGTTGCGTAGAAAATTGTCACTCTGATTCAAATTTGAACCACTATATTAGGCCGTTGCCAAGGTGCAGATCCACCTCCTTACAGCACACACACGCCTGACTATATTCACGTCTTCCACAGGTTCAAAGATCTTGCTTTGATACCACATGTAGAAAATAAATAACTCATAAAACACATAAAGACACTAGAAAATACCTGAGATATAGAACTGACAGAAAAGGCCTGAGAGCCTTACTTCATTCCTCACATATTCTTCCTTATTAAAAGAATGTAATAATACAAATAAATAGATGAGGAAGTTGTCTCAAGATAGTGCATCTATATTGGACAACCTGGTTGAGAAAATAGCCCAAACACACACTAATATACGAGCTAAGTTAGGTAGTCCTAAAATAACTCCAAATTAAGAGGAACTAACATAATCGAGAAAATTAGGCAATCGTAATTTTCAATATTTAATTGATTTAATTAACTTTGGATTTATAATTGTTTATGAGAAAGAGGCTAACAAAACTAATGAAAAAATTCCAACCAGCACCCATAGAATGCGGACAAGTGGTGTGACCTAATTGGTCAGCCATGCCCAGTCAACAATGACCAGTCAACAATGCTCAGTCAGTTGTACAGACTACTGACTGGGAAACTTGCACAATTTTGCCAAAATTTTACATGTTTTGGAAAATGAACATAAAGTGTTTTCGGGAGCATAAAATGTCAGTTTTCCGCAAAACAAGTTGCAACCAATTCAGAATGACGAGATTTACGTGGTTGTTTAGGTTCCACACCATTCTAAAAACTTTCATTTTTTAGCATAATTGTGAGCACCTGATCACTCCTCCCCACTAGAAGTTTTTGGACCCCAAATATCACTTTTAGTTGTTCAATAGATGAGGATACAATTCCCTCACCGTTCCAATATTGATCCATTTGGATTTTCTTGGATTTCTTCCTTTGATCCCCACACGAAGGTACTCCACATTCCCTCGTTTTGAAGTCCTTGTTATTCTGTCAAAAATGGTATATTTCTATTGTTCATCAAGGTATTTAGGAGAAAAATCCCCAATGGAAGGAATATGAACATTTTCTCCTTGATATTCAATCAAAGGTGGTTCATACAACCTTAAGTTCTCAACATTAACAACAACATAAATTTGCATATATGAAGGAAAATCCAACCTAAAGGCATTATCACCAATCTTTTCTAAAATTATGAATGGACCATATCGAATTGGTTTCAGTTTTTTACCTTCTCCTTGAAGCCTTTCTTTGCTAATGTGAAGCCAAAATCATCACCGACTTGGAATTTGTGATCGACACAATACTTATTGTGCCTTGTTTTGTACTTGACTTGGCTCTTTTCCAATTGTTCTTGAACTTCTTGATGCACCAATTGGATTTGTTCAATGAACCTTTTAGCTTTTTCAATGTCACTATGACCATCAATAGAAAAATCTTTTCCAAAAATGAAATCCAAAGGAGATTTAGGAAAGTATCCCAAACATTCCTCAAATGGTGATGTTTGAGTTGAAGAGTGCTGGGTTTGGTTGTAATCATGTTGAATATAGTGCAATTTTTCATCCTATGACTTAGGATGCTTGTTGCAATAACCACGAAGAAGATGTATCATCATCTTGTTCACCACCTTTGTTTGACCATCTGTTTGCGGATGAATTGTTGTACTCTTTTTAAATTTGGTGTCCATGAATCCCCACAAGCTTGACCAAAAATTACCAACAACGAAAGAATCTCGATCACTAACAATGGATGTGGGAACTAAAAAATGCACTCATACATTCTGAAATAATAACTGAGAAGTTTGTTTAGCTGTAATTTTCTTTTTACATGGCATCAAAATACTCATTTTTTTGAACCTATCCACAACTACAAAAAGATAATCATGATTCCTTTTTTACATAGGTAGACCTCCAACAAAGTCCATAGAAACACTCCCCCATGGACGCGAAGGTACTGGAAGTGGTGTTTACAATCCTAAATTTCTATTGCTAGGCTTACTGATAGCGCATAATGAACAACTTCTAATAAAATGTGACACACTTTCAAGCATACGGGACCAATAACAATACCTCTATAGATGTGTCATCGTCTTACTTACACCGAAATGACCAAAAATAAGTGAAGTATGTGCCTCTCTTATAATGTTGACTCCTTCTCCGTGTGGAATACAAAGCTTACCAAGATGGTAAAACAAGTTATCATGAATGTGATAATCCAATTCCTTTACTTGGTTCCCTTGACTTAAAGTTGCATATACATCTTCAAAATCACTATCTAAATCATATTCTTCAACATAGCTCTCATGAAAAACACAATTATGCTTAAGAATAATAGCAGCACTAACAATAGGCCTAGAAAGAATGTCAAAAACTTTATTATATATGCCTTTCTTATACCTTATCACCAAGTGGAATTGTTGAAGAAAAACCCATCCATCGAAAGTGCCTTGATTGCTGCAAATTTGTTTATGATTTCAAGTATTGCAACGGTTGATGATTAGTGCGAATGATTATTTCCTTACCCATAAAGTAGTGTTTCCACTTTTTCACACATTGCACCAATGTATACAATTCCTTGTAATATGTAGAATAATTAATCATTGCACCATTAAAAGTTTCCAAATGAAAATAGATGGGCTTACCATGTTGCATGAGGATTGCACTCATGTCATAGTCACTAGCATAAGTCTGAATCTCAAATTATTGTCTCCATTCTATAAGTACAAGTGTTGGTTTGAGGGGTCTTGACCCAAGTTCAAATTTAAGGTTTACCAACAAACCCCTGTACTACTAGCCATTTCAACAATGGCCTGCTTGTGCAGGTCAAGGTCTCACCCGAAGTAGTATGGGAGGGTGATGGAACCAGGTTTCCACACCCTGAGAGAGAGAAAGTTAATTAAAGTGGGCACCTTCAGATCTTAATAGGCATGTGCAGCAAAAGCCCTAACTCAGAAAACCCTTAACAATATACTTGATTGAATAACTCGCGCGAAGCGCGTAAACCATAAGATAACTAGTTAACAGAAGCAAGGTGACAAAATATAACCAGATCTATGCATTCATTACTTTCTAAAGCATCACATCTATGTGCACACCAATTAACTAATAGTATTCAACACAAACATAACTCAGAAATCAACATATAGTGAAACCAATAAGAGAACACAAAGATATTCCGATATCATCAAAAATGTGTTTTCATTCATTAACACTTCAGATTCCACTTACAAAATATTTACCAGCTTGCACACACAGCTAGTGGGGCCCACACACAACAGGACTTAAGGTCTCCATGCACACAGCCAGCAGGAGCCCTTACCCAGACAAATCTGCACAACAAGTATCACATATCCAACATTAGTATCCAGACTTAATCAAAACTTACTTCTAGACTCAATCTATTCATCTATTTATACCATATTAGTCTACGCTACTTTATGGTCCACAAACCGTGGTTTGCAGCCCCTTGGTCTACCCTTCGACCCATTACAATTCATTAGGGGCTTTGACCCACCCCAAATCCCCTACACTAGAATAAACTATTACAAAATTGCATCAAAATTGCATCAAAATTGTTGCTAGGGGACCCTGCTCCAACATCAAGTACTGGGGCTGAACTGATATTTTCCTTCAATGCATCATATGCATTTTGCTATTTACCTCCCCACTGAAAGACCTTCTTCACACTTATCAATGCATGCAATGGATCTGTGATAGAAGAGAAGTTAGCAATAAACTTCCTCCAATATTGAGCTGCTCCCAAAAATATTCTTACCTCCGTAACTATTTTGGGTTTTTGCCAATTCAAAATGACATCAACCTTGGAGGGATATATTTTCAATTCACCTCCAACAATATGACCCAAATACACTATGTTAGTGTCAGTATTTGCATCCTTCCACCAGTGATCAAATTGACTCTTTCATGTCATGTTAAGGGTCGCATTCTGAAATTTTTTTCATTCCATTAGGTCATCATGCAAAAATTTGGTCACTTGGTGTAGATTTAGATCAAGTTTCACTCTTTTCATAAATTTCATTACTTGCTGGCTCATTTCATCACTTTGCTGAGTGTCCATCATTCATGAGTTTTTATCATCATTTCAGTATTTTCACCATGAAGTTCATTCAGTTAGAGTTTCCATTAGGTCTTAGGGTTTTCAAGGTCCATCAAACTACCATCTGCATAAATAAAACACCAACAAATAAGAGAGTGAAAATAAACACATTTTTATTATGTATAGCTTAATTTGTAAATTTTATTTCAATTTTATGTAATTTCATGTTTTTTATATGTAATAAGTACTCATGGTTCCAAGCTAGCTGCAAACTCAAGGTTCCAATTTCCAAGAAAGTCAAAGTTCCAAAAGTCTCAGTGTTCAAAAAATCCACCCACTGATCAAATTCAAAAGATCAAATGAAAGGTAAAATTTGCAATGTTTAAGTTGAAATGTGAAAAATGAAAGTGGATCCCAAGACCAATTTTGAAAATTTCATCAAGGTATAAAGGCCATCAAAGACCAAGGAGAGGTTCATTTTCACTCTCATCCATCGAGATCTCACTTCCCCCAGCCAAAAAATCGAATTTTCCGTGAAGAAGGCAAATTGTTTTTGGAGGCGTTATGCTCCTGGGCTTCACGCCGTGCTCCTAGAATTTTGGCACTGTGCTCCTGTGTTCAGTGTTGCACTCCTTTCAACTTTCTTCTAAAAGCTACCACAACCTCTCAAACCTTCTTCCAAGCAGTCAAATCATCAAGTAAGGTTATCTACAACTCCTAGCAAGTAATTTAAATAATTTCATGCCCTCCTATCATTGCATGATAGTAAATTTGTGATGATAACCCTCCTCGTGCATAACTTCATGTTTTAAAGATAAGAAACCCCAGTTTTACTCGTACATGCTAAATTGTTTTCCATAGACACAATTTTGATCTGGATTTATGCAGGAACACAACAGAATAAAGAAATAACCATAAACATAGAAATACAACGAAAACAAGGCTTCATTTCATTAATATCAAATCACATAAATATGCTTACAAACATGATGGAAATAAAATAGCGAGGGTGCTGGTAGCGAATCTCTGAGAAGAGATGTGGCAACTACAGACCTTTGAACTGTGTTACAATGAGGCTCGAGGGCCTATTTATTATGGAGAAACAATGGAGAACTCTAAACATCCAAAAACCTAACCCTAGGAGATGAAGCGCCAAAACTATGGGCCCCTTTTGGGTAAATTTTTGTTTCAGCTTCCCGGGGACGTAACTTCGGCATACTATCTCCATTTGGGGCTTCAAAACGGCTCCAGAAGTTCAGGACCCAAAAAACTACTAAAAATAGTAAGTTGTGAAAAATACTGAAAGAGACAATGGTGGGGCCCAAAGTGGAATAGGCGGGTGGCCACCAATATCCACCTGGATCATTCCTCCCCCCTTAGGAAGCAATGGTCCCCATTGCGTTGAGTTCCTCCATGAGATGAGGAAAATTTTGTTGAACTTGGTCCCTGGTGAACCACTTGCCTTGGTGCAGGAGTTGGCCAGCTTTGACAACCCGATACAATTGGATCTGTTGTCAGCGAGTGTTCTTGATTTGCATGTCCATGATACAGTCTGTGGTGGCTTGTTCCATGCATTCTGGGTTTAACTCTTTTGGTGTGAGTTCTTCTACAATTTCATAGGTGTCTAATAGAGGTGGGAAGTAGGGACGAAGGTGGTCTACATTGAATACTGGGTGCATACTAGGGAATGGTGGAACACTGAGCTCGAAGTCATTGTTCCCTACAACCTTGGTGATGGGGTACACCCATATCGAAGCGGGCGAATCTTGCGGTGGAGTCTAGTGAGGCACTCCTTCTGCAAATGTAGCCACACTTTTTCACCCACCTGGAAGTTGTGTGGCACCTGATGTTGATCATGTCGTTGCTTGTACTTATTATTGGCTCTGTCCAATATGTCATGAACCTGTTGGAAGATGTGCTGAATGCACTCGATGAAGTTGTTTTCTTTGTCAGCTTCAAAGTGGACATGAGCCTAATCAGCCTGAGTAGCTACAAATGGCATGGCTACGTCAATGGGACATAATGGCTGGAATCCCAAGCCCACCTGAAATGGGCTGTGGCCGGTGGAGCTATGGAGAGCCCGATTATAACTGTGTTTTGCATAGGGAAGGCTCTCATCCCATGTGCATGGATGCTTTGAATTGTACATGTGCAGAATGTGTACAATCATCCTATTGACGACCTCTGTCTGGCCATTAGTTTGGGGATGGAAAGTTGTGGACTTGGTGAGCTTGGTGTCCAACATTGTCCAAAGGCTGGACCAAAATGTCCTGAGGAACCTGTTGTCATGATCTGATATGATAGACTATGGGATCCCAAAGTGCACCCTTTTGGGTATGTGTTATATTATTTCCATGACTAAGCACGCGCGGGGGGGTAATAGGGGGGGCGATAGCCCCCCTTTTGCGTTGGGCGCAACGGGGGGGTCACAGGGGGGCGGTAGCCCCCCTTGTCGGGGTTCGAGGCGGTGCCCCGGCGAAAATTTTTGGTCCTTAATTTCCGATGGGTAGTCTGTGTCCATGGTTTTGTGCATGGTTTTGCACATGGTATTGGGGCACGATGGTTTTCGGCCCCTGGTATTTTTGTAGATCCGGTCAAGGGAACTACGGTTATGTTCTAATCCAGGGTTTATGGATTGGGGTTTATGTATGCTTCGGCATGTATATATATGTGTTGTAACACTAAAAGGAATATAATGAAAAATCAAGCTGGTCGTCCCGATTTTGGATCCAGGGGAAAATCTCTGTGTTTATCTGTTTTATGTTTTATGCTCTCGCTATTGTTTATCTTTTGTTATAAGATTCGTGAGTAGATAATTTCTGTTCAGGGTTAAAACCTACACACCCACACTGGTTCAAAGAAGAATTTAGCAGTGGCTTCTGCTGTGATATTCTTATTGCAGGCCGCCATAATGGCCATCTTTGTGAATCTGTCGATGACCATGAAAACAAAGTAATTTCCATGCTTAGTAGAAGGAAGGCCTGACATGTAATCCCAAGGTAGACTAGGGGTAGGTAGCGGAGTATAGAGCCCTTGCTTCTTGACGGTCGGTTTGGAAATGGCGCAAGCAGTGCAGGATTTGATGTACTTCTTGACATCCTGTTGAAGGTTCGGCCAATCAAAATACTTCTGCAGTACTGCCAGTGTTTTCTCAACCCAAAAATGCCCAGCAACTCGACTGTAGTGTGCTTCCCATATCATCTTGGTACGCTCGCTTGAAGGAACATAAAGGTGTCCCAAGTGACATAATAGTGTATATTAGAGGTGAAAATTTGGAACTTGCATACCCCCCAAGAGTGCCTTGTATGTGTAGCTGAATTCTAGATCGCTCTTGTAGAGAAGCGGCCAATCAAAAGTCTCATGCCCACAAGAGTTGAGAACGGTGGTTATGGCCACGATCGGTGGTTAGCTGAGGTAGTCTGCAACATTATTGGTGCTACCCTTCTTGTACTTGATTTTCAAATGAAATTTTTGCAGATATGTGGACCAATTATGATGGCGATCATTCTACAACTTCCCTTGTGTTTTTATGAACTGTAAGGGTCGGTGGTCTGTGTGGATGATTGTCTCCTTCCCCAAAATGTAATGCTTCCATTGTCGACAAGCCTGCACAATGGAATACATTTCTTTGTCATAAGTGGGATACTTTCGAATTGTGTCGGACAATGTCTCACTGTGATATGCCACTGGATGCCCCTTTTGAGTAATAACTTCCCCAATAGCATAGTCAGAGGCATATTTCTCAATCTCAAATGGTTTTTGCAAGTCTGGTAATGTGATCACTACGACAGAACAGAGGTGATGTTTCAATTCTACGAACACCTTCTATTGAGATTCCGACCAAAATACTTTTTCTTTCTCTCCTCCCTTGGTGACTGACTCAAGGGTCAAGTGATATGAGAGAATCCCAAAACGAACCTGTGGTAGAAATTAGCAAGACCTAGAAATTTGCGAAGCTCTGTTAGGGTGGTTGGGGCTGGCCAATCCCGAATGACTTGGATCTTGGCTGGATCCACATGCACCTCCCTTTCATCAATAATGTATCCTAGATATTGAACCTCGGTCATGCAAAAGTGCACTTCTCAAAATTGGCACACAACTTGTGTTTCCGTAGTGTTTGGAGGACTTTTCGGATGTGGTGGAGGTGCTCTTCCCAAGTCTGGCTGAAGATCAGAATGTCATGCAAGTATACCACTACAAATGAGTTGGTGAATGGATGAAATATGTCATCCATCAACCTCATGAAGGTTGCGGGAGCATTTTTCAATCTGAAAGGCATGACAAGTCATTTGAAAAGGCCCTCCTTGGCTTTGAAGGAAATCTTCCACACATCAGAGGGTTTGATTGGTACCTAGTGATACCCAGGCTTCAAGTCGATCTTGCTGAAATATTTTGCCCCTTTGAGTTGGTCCAGAAGGTCATCAATTCATGGGATAGAGTACCTATTCCAGACATTGATCTTGTTCAGCACCCGATAATCAATATAGAGTCTCCAAGTCCCATCCTTCTTCTGTACCAACACGATCGGGCTCCCACAAGGTGATGAACTTGGCCGGATGTGAAATTTCTGTAACAACTCCTGAATCTACCTCTTGATTTCATAATTCTCCATAACAGAGTGCCTATAGATCAGTCCATTGGGTACCGGTGCACCTGGAGTCAGGTCAATGGGGTTCTTGACCTGAAAGTGTAGAGGCACCCCTGTAGGTGAGGTGATGATGTCCCCGTACTCCTCCACAACCATGTCCATTTGTTTTCGTCATGTAGAGGAGCCATGTCTGGAGGTCGTGGCCATAGTCTTCTTCTTTCCCTGGGGCTGGATCATCAGGAAAACAAATTTCCCGGTTTGGGAAATGAGCTTACTGCATTGTTTTTCAGTAACCAAAGAGATAGTGGGAGGCGGTGGTACCTCTGGTATCCTGTACAATTTATTTCCCAAAGTAACAATAATAGCACGAGGTCTGGACTCATACACAACATGTCTCTTCCACAAGTATGGTTGGCCTAATAATACATCAGAAACATCAATAGGAGAAATGTCACACAAAACCTCATCCATGAAGGGCTTGATGCTATAGGGAAGGCGGCACTGTTGGCTGACGCGGAGATCCCGTCCTTGGTGAAGCCACTTGATGGTGTATGGTTGTGGGTGCGCTATGGTCGGCAAGCCCAACCACTTCACGACATTTGTTGAAATGAGGTTCTTTTGGCTCCCATTATTGAAAATGAACTATAGCGGGGAACCCTTTACCCACATCTGGGAGTGGAAGAGACGCTTTGCCTCCTTTGGATCTTCTGGTTCCTCCTTTTGGATCTTCATAGTGGCAACAGTGGCATTGGGCTCCGCATCAATAATCTGCTTCCCTTTGTCATTCACCTTGTCAGGTTCTGATTCAGAGTTGGAGCATGCATCTGATTCAGAAGCCCTCATCTCGACCACGAGCGACTGCTTGGCCCGACACTCACTTGTGTTGTGAGTGGATCTCTTATGGAACTCACACCACTTTCCCGTGTCCTTCTTTAGCTTTGCGGTGTTGTTCTTTTCTTGTGTCTTTGTCAGGTTGTCTTGGGACGCCATGCCTTGGCTCTGTCCTTTGTTTTGCAGTTTGGGGGCACCTTTCCCTTGCTTTTGATTCGCATATCCAAAGTATCGCTTATTCTATTTGAATTTCTGCTCAATCTTGGCAGCATACTGGTATGCCGTACTAAGAGAGGAGATGTCGAGGAACTCCATTTCCTCCTGAACGTATCTGTGTAGAAAACCACAATACTTTAGCACCAAATGTTTCTTTGAATCTTTGATACCCAACTTTGTGCACAGGGTATGGAACAGATTCATTAGCTCATGCGCATCTTGATCCCTTTGTTGTCGTAGCATGGTCCATTGTATGTACTTGTCCTCATAGCTCCTCATGAGATAGTATTGTTCATTGATGGCATATCAGAAAGAATTCCAAGTGGGTACGGCTGAGAACAGAGAGGGTTCTGTCTCGTCCTTTTTCTCACAGTAGGTTTCCCACCAGTCCTTGACATGGGGGGTAGATTTGAGGAGTACGAAAATAATCTTCTCCCAGTCGGAAAAGTCATGAACCGAGAAATATCCTTCTAATAGATTCAACCATCTATATACAACATCTGCATCTATTTGACCCTCAAATATGGGAATATCAAAGTTTACTTGTACCTTAAAGGGAGTCACGCCTCCAGAGTGGCTTTTGGATGCAGATGCGCCACCGATGGGCAGTCATTGAAGGATTTGGGCAAAGTTATCCATCATCGCGTTCCTTTGTTTTTCGAGGGCCTCCTCGAGCAATATTTTGATAGGATCTCCTACTCCCTCATCTTTCTTTTCGTCCCCCATGGGCGTCCGTCAGGGTTTGCAAGGCTGATATTACAAAGGTTCCACCAGATCGAGCCCTAACTCCTTATACCCCGATGTTATGAATATTTTATTAATTATTAGTTAGATTAGTTATCTTAGGTTATTAACTGAAAAGGCATGATCAAAGATCATGCCTCTTCGCCAAGGGACACCTTGAGGCTATATTTAAAGCCCAGGCGATCCCTCATTGTAATCATCTCATCTTTCATCATTAATAATATATATTTATCAGTTTTACCAGAGTTTTTACACTCCATTGGTATCGGAGCCATCGCTCTTTTGGGATCTGTGTGATCACCCCGGAATTACAGAATTCCAGAACTGCAATTTCAGATTGCAGAATTTTCTTATCAGTGCTTGTGGCAGCTTTTGTTTAAAATTTGTCAAATTTGTGAACTCGGATCTGTGGTGTTAAGCTCGGAACAGTGATCTCATACCTGGTCTAGGGTTACGGATTCCTCTGAATTACCAAAAAGGTTTAAAACAGTTGCAGATTGTTTTGAAGAAGAAGATAGGCGGATATATCAAGACAAGAAGTGCTGTCCACGTTTTATTAACCCAGGACAGTCTCTGCGTGGCCATACAACGGGAGCAAAATATACGAGACATCGTTTTAAATTGCTGAGCGTGGGAAATTTGCATTAAAAAAAAATTTTCGTGAACAGTGACTCGTTTAAAACTGAACGGTTACGTCCATAGTGTGTCGTTCGTGCTTCTGCTGTGTTAGTTCCACTACAACAGGACTCAACGATACAGTGAAACGGAAATCTATTGAAATTTGTTGAAACGGGAATCTGGTTCGAACCTACGGTACCGGATTGCTTCTCTGCAAATACGTTACCCCCCAAATGTTATATAACGTCTGCTGAATTAAAAACTGTGCGGAAAAAAAAAAATTATTATAAAAAAAAATACGCGGTGTCAAAACGCACAGGGGAGTCAACGCCGGCGTGACCGAGCTGTGGCTTGCGATTAATAAATCGTTACAGCGGTAAATTGCTTGGGTTATAACTTGACAATCGAATTATCGTTACAGCGGTAAATTTCTTGGGTTATAACCTGACAATCGAATTATAAATAATCGGACGTAAAAAAAAAAAAAAAAAAAAAAAAAAAAAAAAAAAACATTGTTCTCGATTTGAGCGAGTACAAAATCAGTGGCCATAGTCTCATCGTTGCTCAGTGGCCGTAGTGTCATCGCTGCGTGGGCAGTCTCATCGCTGCGTGGATTTACCCTCCGTTTTTAAATCGATATAAAAAAAAAAAAAAAAAAATTTAGGTGAAACGCTGTCGAGGTGTGAAGTGTGACGTCATTTGGGATTATAAATTATATGTTTTATAATTTATATAACATATAACTATATAATATATAATTTTATATGTTTTATAATTTATATATATAATTTAAATTAACAAAAAAAAAAAAATTTAATTAATTAATTAATTAAATATTAATTAATTAATTAATTCAAAAAAAAAATTAATTAATTAATTAAATATTAATTAATTAATTTTAAAGAAAAAAAAAAGAGGAGAAACTGGCAGAAAGGTATTCCCCGCCTCATACACGCTCGATGTCTTCATCAATGTCGATGGCGGAATTCCAGAAGAAATTAGGAGATCTTGAGAAGCAAATCACTAACAATTCCGAAGAATTCGGAAAAAGATTAGTCAATCTGGAAGGTACAGTTTCATGGCACTCCAACGACATAAAAAAAATCAATGATACAACAAATCGCATAGAAAGACAAATGTGGCTAAATCATCACGAGACCACAGAAACAATGAAAGAACTTTTCAACAAACTAAATGATAAAATAGATAAGTTGGGTCAGACACAATCCCCAACATCTCCTAACAGGGAACCAAATCAACAAAACAATGCCACAGATTCAGGGAACTCAGAAGAGCATCAGGAAAAAGCTGATTCCCCACATCACCATGAAGATACAAATGTTTGTAAACAACAAAATGTTCCATTCCCAGACTTGAACGAAACATGTGAAGCAACAAACACATCTGAAGCCGCTGATATAACGACAGAGGTTGTTGAGCCCTTCGGTGATGAAGCAGATATGGTTGTTAAGAATGAAACATTTAATGATGAGGAGAAGTTACATCAGACAATAATTGTTGGTAACTTACCTCTAAGTCTAAAAAGGAATCACAAAAAATCACTAGAAGAACAAGGGATAGTTGGAAAACATGAAAAAGTATTCCAAGATCTACCCATAAAAGTGCCTTCCGATAAGAAAATCAAACATCCAATGGAAGTCAAGACAGTATCCAGCTTTGTCGATATCAGATCTTTTCAATATCCACATCACCAACAGATGGAGCTCGAGAAGATACTTCGCGATCTTTTTAAAGTATGGGACGCAAGAGCTCATCGCTTGAGAAAACCAGACATTCGTCAACATTGTCCATCATTACGTATGCTTTGAGGACAAAGCATCTTTAAGAGAGGGGCAATGTTATGAATATTTTATTAATTATTAGTTAGATTAGTTATCTTAGGTTATTAACTGAAAAGGCATGATCAAAGATCATGCCTCTTCGCCAAGGGACACCTTGAGGCTATTTAAAGCCCAGGCGATCCCTCATTGTAATCATCTCTTATCTCATCTTTTCATCATTAATAATATATATTTATCAGTTTTACCAGAGTTTTTACACTCCATGGGGACATGCAAATAAGGATTGAGAAAAAGCAGACCGCTTTGATACCACTGATCCAGATTTATGCATGAACGCAACAAAATACAAAAATAACCATAAACATAGAAATACAACGGAAATAAGGCTTCATTTCATTAATATCAAATCACAGAAATATGCTTACAAACATGATGGAAATAAAATATCTAGGGTGCTGGTAGTGAATCTCTGAGAAGAGATGTGGCGGCTACAGACCTCTGAACTATGTTACAATGAGGCTCGAGGGCCTATTTATTATGGAGAAACAATGGAGAACTCTAAACGTCTAAAAACATAACCCTAGGAGATGAAGCGCCAAAACTAAGGGCCTCGTTTGGGTAAATTTGTGTTTCAGTTTCTCGGGGACGTAACTTCGGCATACTTTCTCCGTTTGGGGCTTCAAAATGGCTCCGGAAGTTCAGGACACAAAAAAATGCTAAAAATAGTAAGTTGTGAAAAAAACTGAAAGAGACAATGGTGGGGCCCCAAGTGGAACAGGCAGGTGGCCACCAATATCCACCTGGATCAAATTTATCCCTCCCACATCTCAATAAAAACTTGCCCTATCCCTACATAACTTTATCCCTCATTCCCAATACCCATTTACCAAAACCATAACCCTAGGCTACAAATTTCCTAGGCAACCTCACTAATCCTGTAATAAATTTTGCTACCCTTTTTCCCTAAGTTTTTCTACCCCCTACCATTTCCCTAAGCTCCCTAACTCCCTTCCCTACTTCCCTAATTTTTCCTATACTCATTCCCATTCCCTAAACCTACTTCCTACCCCCTTTTCCTTCCCCTTCCTTAGGGTTTCCAAAACAAAAAAAACACATGGAAGAGGAAGGATATTTCATAGAGGAGGATAGAGAGGAAAGAAGACCACACAAGTGAAGGAGGATTTTGAGGCTTGAACCATCTGATACTAGAGAGTTAATGGCCTCACCCATGACAGTATTTTTCTTCAAACATGTGGGTTGCTTTGATTTGTGTGAGCTAGTCCAGAGAGTTCAACATCACCCTACTTTGACTAGAGTTTTCATCTCCAATATTCAAGACAATCAAGTGACCATTGCAGGAGTGACCTTTACCATCTCCATAGATATTATTACTGCAGCCACAGGGATACCCAATGTGGGTGAAAAATGGTTCAAGGCCATAAACATATATGCCCAACACCCTGAATAATTCCTCAAGCCAAGATACAAAAATGAGAAAAGGAATGTTTTTCCTTTCAGCCACCTACCTGAAAGATTTTCTCCCATGATGAATATCATCATGAAATACTTCAATTATGAGGGTATATTCTCTTGGTTGTACTCATATCACATCAGGTTTCTCATGCACTTCACAAGGGTAAAATTGCTCAATATCCCACACTATTTGTACATGAGAATTGACAAGATGGATTACAAAGTATAGAGCAAAGAGCCAGAACATCAGATGAACAAAATTTTTCACCACTCTCTTATCAAGATAATTGTCCTTCATCATCTCAATTAGCTTAATATTTCTTGGGAAACCTTCATTGAGAATAATGTCTTCATTACTCCACCATCTCAATCTGCTAGACCAATTCCACCACCAGTATCAGTACCTCAAAAAGAAACAGGTTCATCTAGCAGGGCTACAGTGAAAAATACCAAAAAGGACAAACAGATCAAAACCTATCAGAGGGGACCTAGGAAAGTCTTTGTTCCACATATTGTGGAAGGGGCCTTGCCTTATTCATCATAAAATCAGGTACACCAGGATGAGAAATAGAAAGAGACAACTTTCCATGAAGAGGAAGACCTTCATGAGGAAGAAAAAGAATTTGAGTTGATGGATTGGATGATCAAGATGATTAAGAGACCTCAAATCTGATCATCAAAGAGAATCATGCCATGATAAAATAATTGTAGGATAACATGGCTAGAGCTCAGTTTGTCATATCATTCCTTGAATAGGAGAACAAGCAGCTGAAAGATCAGCAACTATTCATGGAGATAGAGTTGCTCAAGGAAAAAAGACAAGATACCAAGGGTAAGGAAATGATGTCACTTGATGATTCAGACCATGATGAAATTCAAGCCAACAAGACAAGACAAAAAACAAGAGGTCTTAAGAGAGCTCTACGGCAGCAGAAAATTGAGGCTGAAAAACTCACTTTTGAGGAGAGGATTGCCAAGGAGGTTGAAGATGATAGAGAGGAATGGATAGATAGGGTAAAATTCCACATTGAGAAGCTCCTCCACAAGGCAAACAAAGATAATAAAATTCTCAGAAACATGTCCAACAGGTATATTACTAGAAACAAGATCTGTAACATCAAACTCAAGTAGTTGGAGGAAAAACACAAGCAAACCCTAATCAAGCAAAAGGAGGAAGATAAACTTGAGATCCTTGTTGATTCCTCCCTGATTGTTTGAGGAACATCATCAACACTCCATCCACCAATTTTGAAATTTTGTGGGTGAGTTTTTGAAATTTTGGGCATTTTGACAAATTTTCACTGAAATTCAGCACAGTGAGCTTGTCAAAAGCACAACACCTAGGGAATTTCCCTTTCTCTAGGAGCTTCCAAATGAAAACTTTCCACCACCATTGGATTCAAAAGGCCCTCTAAATTCAATTTTGACTATTGGCACTAAAAAATTGGACAATATGGCAGGGATAAATGGCCAAAAACACCTAAAACATCATCTTTCTGCCCCTATTTTGAAGTTGGCACTGTGCTTTGGAGAATTGTCGGGATATTTCACTTTTGGAGGCCTTAAACTCATCATTTACAGAAACCAAGGGAATTTTGGAAGCTAGACAAGAGAAGCTTTCCAATGAGCTATCCTAAGCTCAATTGGGACTCCAGGAAGTCCTTAAAAATTAGCCTTGATGTTGGCATTGCACTCCTCTGTTTGGTGCTGCGCTCCTGCCAAAGGTGCTGCACTTTTTCCAGTTTGTTGGTTTTTTCCAAAATTTCTAGATTTTCTCAGTTTGGTCAAAGAAATCATGAATTTTACTGATGTAATTTGATAATGTAAATGTAATTAAGTTACTTTTAGTTACTAGAGGGTAATACATTAGGTAAAAGTGGATTTTTGGCTAAGATGAATCACTTTCACCAAAGTTAGTGATGAGTTTGTTGACCTCTCTAGTCTTTGGGTTTTCAGTTCAGTATTTTGGGGATTAGTTCCTCAAGTTAGTGATTCGACCCCTAAGCTGGGGAGAATCAATTTTTTCCTATAACTTCCACCTCCTTTCTCATTGCAATGGCTGGATGTTGCTGTATTGATCAGAGTCTAGTCACTATTGTATCAGATTTTTGGCAGGAATTTATTGACAGAGTTGCAGTTATTTTTGTGGGATTCTTGTGGTACTGTATTTTAACATATTTTCTTCTTGTGTTTACATATTTGTGAATTTTTTTTACTTTCCATGATCATGTAATTTCTATAATATGGTTGATTCTTAAGTGAGATAAACAAAATTCATTTTTAATGCTCTGTTTTGGGAGAATCATCATACTTGTGTTTCATTTCTTCAGTTTAAAAATAATTCATGTATGTCATGCTCTTTTTAGCACCTCACTAGTATAATTCACTCCATTAAAACTCCTTAAAGTGTTAAAGTACCTACCTACTAATATGAAATTGATTGTTAGTTAATGTTGTGCTAATATCAGTTTCAGAATTAAGATGAAAGTGCTTTGGTTTTCTTATCATACAATGGTTTATACAAGTGATTATGAGTGAAAATTCATTAAACTTGGTGAGATTAAGTGTAGTTTATGAACTTAAAAGCACAGAAACTCAATGTTGAACAAAAACATAATAAAACACAACAAGCACAAATAATAGAGACAAATACACAACTTTTTTATGAAGGAGTTCACCCCCCTGGGCTACATCTCCTTGGTCCAACTTCATAGTGTGGGCCTTTGTATTAGCTTAAATTGTGAAAAAGTGATGTTTACTGTTATAGGTCAATTTGGGCATCATCCCCCATGACCTGGTAAAACTGGACATCATTCCCAGGACCAATGAAATAGGGTCTATCATTCCCTTACATTTCAGTTGTTATATGCCCTAAGAGAAGAACAAATCATCGATGACTTATATTGCAATATTTACAAGGTTTTAAGTATATGTTATATCACTTATGATCTCACCAACCCTACATCTCAAGGGACTAACTATATTTCATATGCAAATCCCTCCATTCAAGGGTGCACTGCAATGCACCTCTCGACATTCAAGAGTGTGTTGGTCAAATGGGAGAGAAATTCTCATTGTTCCATAATCTCCACATGGCCAGTGCCTTCTAGAAGAGTCCATATGTGTCAAACTTCGAACCCAAGTGTCCATATAACACCTATGATCTTGGGAATGTGTCTTTCCTATTATTATAAAGTCATTGATTGAGAAAATACCTTCAGCTTCCCTATAAATTGAGCACAGGTCCTAGTGCTAGGGAAGGAATAAATTTGGTAAAGAAATGTTGTTGGGTTCTCAATTGAGAGTGGTAGAAGTGATATTCTTTTGGTGAGATTTTTATTATGATGAGGCTGGGATGATGTTGGAGCTGGTGACATCAAATCGATCATTGGTTGTAACCCCCCCCCCCCTTCTACTCATTAATAAAGATTGTTGTTCATTTTCCCATATATGTATATGTTTATGTTTCTATTTCTCATATGATGGACTCTTAACTGATATATATGTTTCATGTTCAATCGATTTAACTGATTAAGATAAATAGGCATCTATATATTGCAATCTCTTTGCTGTTTAGTGTTTATACTTGCAAGAACTAGTCTAGCGATCTAAGTTGGATTGGAAGCTACAACAAAAGCGACAGAAGGAGAATAGGAAGCGCTTGGATCACAAGTAGGTCCTTCTATCTTTCCATGTGTCTATTTACTCTTAAAGAAATTGTCTACAAATTCTTTGATCTATTTTTCTAAATGCATAGCACTAGATTTAGGGAATTTGATTTATCTGTAATTCATAATTCCGCATAACAAATTGGTGACTCCACTCAGGAGTTTCCCTTCATTCCTGGTGTTTTTGCCTCTACTTATCCACCCCCAGCAGTATCTACTGTCAATTATTAGACTTTTGAATCAAATAATTTCATTAGAAGTGTGTTTTGTAGCTTGAATTTTGAATCTCTTTTGCACCCAACGCATTGTTGGTCAAGACACAGTGCACTGCAGTGCATTGTCTACCACTCAGGGGTGCATTGCAACGCACTGTCTCCCTTTAGAGATTGTGTTTCCCCCTTAGCCAAACAAATTACCTTTGAATTTTTCATTTCCATCATTATCAACCATTTGTTTGTTGTGTTTTCAATTGTCTGATACCTCTTAGAGACCAGTGAATTTGTCTGATTCTTCCTCCTTTGAAAAGTAAGTTTATTCAATGTCTCTTTAAGTGTTTTTCTTTATCATTGACAAATCAAATTAAATATTTTATTTTCGCATATGATCTGTTTGTTTTCTTAAAGGAAATTTTCGTTAAATTCGTCATTTCCTGTAGGAAAAATTGTACTTCCATTCTTCGTTTTTCCTAAAAGAGAAATTGTTGTTAAATTCATCATCTCTCAAAGAAGAAAGCATTTGTTTTTTTAATTATTTGATGCATATAGTTTCCTTTTTGCATTCACATTAAGGGGACTAAAAAGAAAAACCTACATTTTCATATAAGGAATTGTATGTTTTGCATAGGAAAAATTTAGGAAAGTTGCATATTAGTTTGTGCTCTTTGTTGTTTGCTCTCAAAATTGATTGTTCTTTCTCCTTAGTAGCTAGGATTTGCATTGAAAAAGCTAAAATTGAAAAGTTTGCCTATCATTTTAGTTTACATTTTAGGAATTTCCATCACATCATTGCCGTGAACCTTGAAAGGAAAATTGATAAACAGGATCAACTTAATATTTTCATCAAATTACCTAAAAAAGCATTGGAACCATAACGACAACATTTACAAGGTCTAGGCTAGAGACGTGTTTCGACATTGTTAAACATAGCAGCTATTGTTAATTATCTGTGATACATTCTGAGTGTGATACCTCACTCCACGTACATAAGTATATCAGAGCTCATCCACATACCTTCAGGTATATATGGCGATGTTCTAGTACGATAAGTATAAAGGGGTGCTCTCACTATGCAGTTTCCCATTAGACAACACTAATATGGACTTGGACCTCTACATACCTTTGGGTATATTCGGGAGGACAAATTTAGGTTTCCATCCATCCATAGTGAACCAAGTCGCCCGCCTTGTAAATTATGATACACTGAACACAACATTCAGAGAGATTTCATGCCTGTACTTCTTGGTTCGCCAGGAGGTATTATGTAGTTCACAATTTCTTGGTAAACCTTTTGCCTAGAATTACCCTTTTATTTTGTTTATTTTTTTTCATCATAAAATAAATCAGTCATCTTGGAAGAAGAACATCCATTTCCCCATCATTCGCGTAGAATAGCATTGAAACCACCTTTACCACCGAAAGCCACTTCTAGTCGACGAAGGTGACATTGCTCTACCGAAACTAGTACTATTAGTACCTATGGTGCGACATCATCCTCACAAATACTAGAGTCAGCACAAGTTGTTTCTACAAATCCTAGTTCATCTATCGTTGTCGAGATAGAGTCCTCACAGCTACCTGTGGTCACAATCCATCCAATCAGTGAGACCATACCTCCCGAACCCGACGTTGTTCAACTGGAAGTTTATCCAAATCCTGTCTCTTTTTTGCCAGAACATCTACATCCCGAAGTCGAACGACCGGAAATTGTTCATGTATCGGTCATCCCACAATCTATTGTAGCCATTGAGTCTCCCGTATCGCGCAGTCAATCTCCGCTTTGGGCCTAACGAAGAAATCCTTCCACCTGGTTTAATTTTGATTGAAGAAATACCACAAGAAGAAACACCTTTAACTCCAACTCATTTTGGGGCGGATCTTTACCTATACGAGTCTTTTCCTCAATCACCTGATCATGTGTCTATTAGAGTTCTTGTCAATCCAATAGGGTATACATTTGGTCGAATAACCATGCCTGAGCCAACATCTTCGGCTGGACCATTTGTTCCAATTGTGACAGTACCTGCTCTCGCTACCCCGTCGATGTTCATGACTTCACTAGAGTCACATTTATATGGTGACCCTTCCATCCCACCTGGTTACCAATATTCATCTGGAACCTTCTCTAGTGCATGCTCAAACCCATGGACCTCACCAATATCATTGTTTGGTATTCTAACTTGTAAATCTATAGTGAGTACTAAACGGCTTGATCCTTTATATCCATCATCAGTGCAATATCAAGCTGGTCCACCTAGGTATATTCCATCCCGTACAATTTCACTTGGACTCCCTGCATTTGGAGAAAAATATTTTCCATCTTATTATACTCCTCATGCTGGGGGGCGACCTATGGTCACCCACTTTGACAGTAATCTGTCATTATTTGGTCATCCTAATGTTTGAATGAATGTTTTTCAATGGCATCCCACTCTGCCTATCCAACCACAAATGGTTGTACACTCATATCAACCTGTTCAACCTATTGTACCCACCTCAACTCCACTTGTTAATCCATCTTTACCCCTATTACAAACTCAAACTTTTGTACCTCAACCATCTCAAGTGAGTCCCTCAACCCAATACACTCAAGTTTTGGGCCCTTAGACTCCAACTCCTTCGGCTGGTTTACAACAACCACCTATATTTGGAATCATTTATTCACAAGCTGGATTACCATATTATGGGATGTCGCACCCACAACCAAGTTATACCTATCCTCAACCGAATCCAAGTTATCCTAATTTGGGTTATAAAATTGGTGGATAGGCCCCTTGGTAGCCACAGGCGCAATTGTCGCAACCTTCATTTCAACAAGTATCACACCCAGGTTTTGGTCAACAGAATCCTCAAGAATTTTCTAATAAAAAAAACCCCTATCTGGGTTACCAGCAACAAATTCCTTATGTTGGTTCTCAAAGGTCTATTGCCCAAGAAATTCCATCATACATTGGCTATGCTCAACCCGGCCTCAACCGACAGTTGCCCTTTGTTGCAACTTTAGAATTACAGGATTTAAACTGACTCACTAATGATCCAATCAACTATGCTCCTTGGTGGCCGATGATACCTCGTAAATTACCCTCGGATATTCCTAATTTCAATGGAAACCCTAGGGAAGACCCTTCGACTCATGTTATGACTTATCATTTTTGGTGCTCATCTAATTCCCTTAATGATGACTATGTTCGACTACATCTTTTCAAGTGTATTCTCACTGGTCCGGCTGCAAAATGGTACATTGAGTTACCAAGAGCTTCTTTTGATAATTTCACTACCCTAGCTACTGTCTTTTTGACCCACTTCCAGTTACCCATATGATATGAAACTAGAATGAAACTCTTGAATAATTTTAAACAGAGTAATGCTACTCACATTTCTGATCATATTCATGAGTGGCATCATTGTCGTAGAATGGTTAAGGAATTTGTTCCTGATCAGCTCCTTGCTGAGTGGTTCATTAAGTCCTTATTACCATCTATAATTGAGGATGTGGCTAAGGGTGGCATCATCACTGAAGAGAAGGTCATTGCTCGTGCCCAATATTTAGACTTGATTTATACTCAGTCTGGCACGCTCTACAAGAAAATTCCCAACGCACTGCGATCTAATTTTACTGTTCCTCCTCCATCAAAGGAATCTCATGCCAGAGATGGTATGATTAGTAATGCAAGCACACATCACACTACTTCATCTGATCCTGTGCCTTCTTCCAAAATCCATGTCGTGTCATCTGACAAGGGAAAAAGTGACAAGAAACCCAGAAGTAAGAAAAAAAGGAAATCAAAGAAAAATAAAACTTCTGCCCCACAGGAAAGATCATATGATCAATCGTCTGGAAATCGGAAACCTCATTACCCTTGCATAATCTGTAATGAGGAAAAATTGTTCAAGACTATCCTCACCAAGCTAAAGTATCAAAAATGGTTAAGACATCACATGCGTCAGCTGTGTTGACAGATCCATTTCCAAATCCGGACACAAATTTGCTTGCTACAGATCGATCTTCTAGTTCCCAAGTTCTTATGCTATCTATCACAAAGCCATCAACTGATTTTTTGGTGTCAACGCATAATAAATATTACATTAGTTAGGCTACTGATAAACCTACTACCTCGACCACAAATCCATCCATGGAATGAATACCACCACCTGCTATTCATGAATTGACAATCAAACCACCAAAGGGAGTCGTTCATAAATCGACATTTAATCCTCGAGCCAGAGCTGCTCAAAATTAGAATATAGTTGAAGATTTGGATCAATCTCCTTCAACTATGTCAGCGCTTGAGGTGCTACAAAATTTTCCCTCCCAGAAATAGTCGTTGTTATCGACAATTGGTGGAATTGATCCGACTGATTCAAATCTCGTAGTCTTTAATCATACAGGTTATGTGCTGCAATTACCAATAGAATTGGCATTCTCCATCCAAGTAAATGTTATCAATCACCTTGGTCATTGTACTATTATTTATGAGGGAGAATCTACATGCATTATGTCTCTAAAATGTTGGAAATCACTTAGCTCGCCACACTTATCTCAAACACCAATGACGTTGAAAGCTTTCGACAGACGTACATATAAGCCTTGCGGTATTATCAATAACTTGCATGTTGAACTAGGGGAAAAAATAGTGAATGTTGAAGTTGAGGTCATTGACGGACACCCTGACTACAATGTTTTATTTGGAATGCCATGGGTATATGCTATGCCTGCGATCATTTATACATATTTTAGAATGATCACCTTTCCACATAAATATGTTATCGTAGTCATAAATCAACTATCCTTCTTTGCCTCCATTTCCCAGGTAACTAGAAGTATTTCGTTAGTTCACACACCCCAACTCACACTTCAGAAAATTTGTGTAGGACTCTTAAAGAATTCCACTCTCATGGGAACCTTTGCATTACTGCCCCTTGCGACGTCGGCATAAATTGCCAGCATAGAGACCTAATACATGATCTCTTCCACTCTATCTGGCTTAAGGAAGAGTACGGGTGATTCCGAAGTTGTTATGTTGGATGAGTTTTTGCCACCCAACCCAATTGAGCTGGCACAACAATTAATCTATCTAGCTTGGGTGGTGAATCTGAATTCATCGTCATCAGTCCTTTGGGTATATCGTTCATTAGATTTTGGTACTCCATCTGATTCTTTTTCCTCAACTTTCTTGACAGATGAGAATATTCTGGAAACCATGATGTCAGAAGGAGAACCATGGGAAGATTATCATCATCGTTCCCATCTTCCAAATTATGAAGAAGATAATATTAGTGAACTATATCACCCATCGATCAAAACATTCTTTTCGAATTATTTTTCTACTAATGCAATCGATTCCGAGCGAAATTTATCAAATATTAAAGAAACCATTTCTATCGAAATTTTGACCAAACCCGTCGTTGTAGAAAACATTCATGTCAGCGTGTCTTGTTCACCATCAGAACTCAAAACATATCGATCTCTCTTTCTTGAATTTCGTGACGTATTTGTTGGGTTTTACAAGGAAATTCTTGGCATAGATACTAGTATTTTTTAACACACCGTTATCACTCGGCTTGAACTTCAGGCTGAAGAAGGCAATCCTGAGGTAACCTCAAACCAAACTTTAGACTTGGTATATAGCCCTACCAAGTCAGAGAGGGATATCTCGATAGAATCATAGCCAAGAGGGCTGGATGAAAAAGCTTTTAGGCTAGCTAAAGAGTACAAGGGGTTTTGATTTTGATTTTAGGGTTGGGCTCACTGAACAGGGATTAGGTCAAGGGGAATAGATTAGGGCCAAAGGGATGAAATTGCAGACTGTTTGATGGGGCAAGGTAGGTAAAAGATTTATCATTAAAAATACGATTAAATGAGATGAAAAGACTAGTGAGGAGCTAGGGAAAGCATCTATAATGTATTTTCCCTAAACTGAAGAGAATGAACACATTATACTGAATTTCCCAAAACAGAGCATAAATAAATATGGATTCTGTATTTTAACTTGAAATAAAGTATATTATAGACATGAAATGGTTTATGAAATAACAATACATTCAAAAAAATTGATAACAGAGAAGAAACTATAACTAAAACTCATACCACATGGATCCCAAGAAAATAGCTGCAATTTTCCATTAATGTCCAAGCCAAAATGATACTTGATCAATACAATCTCTCAAACTGATACCAACCATTAAAATGAATGAAAAAATACACCTTATAGACCTCAAAACCACTCCCTCTCATCCACAATGGTCGAATCCATGAGTTGAGGGAGTTGTTAAATCAAAAGCTGAACTGAAAGATAAAGTCTAGGATGAGGAAAGTGACTCATTCCTATCTTTAAGAACAGATACATTTGACTTCAACTAATGAATTACTTAATGTATCTACCTTAGGTAAAAGTAAAATATGACATTTGAATTGGTAAATTTTTCATTTACCCAAGTAAAAAGTGAAATAGAAGTGAAACTTCAATATTTGATGAAACTGGTGAAACTGTAAATTTCCTGGTAAAAGCGCAACGCCATGACAGAAAAATTGACCTATTTTGTAAGCCACTTTTGAAGGCCTTCCACTTGTCCAAATTAGCTCCATGATAGCTCATTGGAAAGGTCTCTGAGTCTAGTTTCCAAATATGTTTTCACTTTCCAAAATGGTGCCCATAAGTCTTATCAAAACCCTGTTCTCCCAATACTGTTAAACGCATAGCGCCAGGGTCAAAAAGTGGGCAGAAACATGAATTTTTGGTGGTTTTTTGCCTCTTTGAGGGACCAGTTCTCCTCCAAATATTTTGAAATTTTATAAGGTTGATGTATTCATTGTTATGAACATGACGATACTAACCATTTTGAAATTTTATGCCCCAAAAAAGAGCGCAGCGCCAGTGGCGCTGCGTGTTTAGCAAATTTTCTTTGTGCTAAACTGTCCAAAAAAATCAAAATTTGCACAAGAATGCCACATGTGAAAAAATTGTGAATTTTCTTGCTGATTTAGGGGTTAGAGGCATGGAGAGACACCTTAGAAAAAAATTTCAACTTCTCCTTCTCCTTTGGCTCGGTCAAAGCCCAAATCTTTGCATGGGCTCGTTTGAGTTTAGCCCTTGCAATCCTATTTCTCATAGTATAGTATTTCGCCATCTTCCTCTAAATGTCAATGTCTTTATTTGCCCTCTCTAGCAGGCCCTCCAGATGAAAATTTTCTCTCTCAAGCCAAGAATCTCTGTCTCTTCTAATCTCTATGGCAAGTAGCTCACTTGGAGTAAGCTGCTCTGCCAATTCAGCCTCTTTCTGCCTTTCCCGAGCTAAAGCCCTCTTTAGCCCAATTGTCCTCGGTCTCTGTCTCGGAAGCTGATATTCCTCATCATCACTATCATAAAATCTGCCCAAGGTCTCCTCCAGCAAGGCCTTGGCCTTTCCTACCTCTCTCTGAGCTCTGGTTGTCTTGAATTCACTGATGGATTGCTTAGTCTTCAGCTGCTGATTTTCTAGCTCAAGAAATTCAATCACGTACCATGATTTATCAAGATTAGCTTGAAGCTCACTAATATTGGCCTCCTTGCCTCTGATCACTACAATAGTGGCTATATCCTCATCCTCATCATCAATCTCAATCAACGAAAACTCCTGCTCAGTTTCATGTTTGTCCTCCTGCTCAACAATGATAAGCTCTATAGCCTTTTCCTTGACCTTGTCTACTTGTTTTGCTGATGAAGAAGGCATGGCCCATTTCACACCATTTGAAGCAAACACATGCCTATGGCCTCTTTGATATGTTATGGAAAATGGCTCAATAGTAGTCATTTTAGTGAAAGCTGCCTCAATGTCCCTTTCGCTGCTTGATGCTCTGGTATCATGATGTGATGGTGAAAGGTTATAGAAAGGTGATGAGGTAGGATCAACACGAGGTGAATGGATGTGAGTGGGTGATGATGTATGAACAACAATATGTGATGGAGAAGTCGATACTGGAGGATGAGATGATGTAGGAATATCCTGCTCATGATGGCTAGGTGGGGTAGTGAAAACCTCATTTGCAATGAATGCATCCCATGAAATGTTTTTTCTGTTGAAGTTGATGCATGACCACCATTTTGATGAGTGAATTATGAAATATACTCTACATTTGATGATTTTAATCCCTCTTTTGCACAATGTTAGCCATATTTTCAATGCTGCAGAAAAGATAGTAAGGTATGTGTAGCATTCTAACTCTAGTGAAATGCACGAGGAGTCGGATATGATATGAGTAGAGTCAAGAAAAACTCCCCTCAAAATTGAAGTACTTCATGATTATCCTCATCATGGGAACATACCGGTCAAGGAGATGAGAGAAAGGGAAAATTGACTTCTTGTGATCCTTGTACCTAGTTTTGAGGTACGGTTCATAATAGCTCATATCCAATTTTTCTTGTTTAAACCACCTCTCTCCCACACTAGGTATCCATGTAGCAGCTGCAATAACATTGGTGGACATATCAAAGGTGACCCCAGCAAGAGTGACCTATTTTTCATGTAGATTAGTGATGAACAATCTTGTTAACCCCAGGTGATTTTGAATTTGTTGCACACTCTCACAAAACTCAAAACAACCCACATGTTTGAAGCAAGACACAGTGAGAGGAGAGGCCATAAGTTCTCTTGTAGTAATTGGTTCAAACCTATTAATTTTCCCTCCTTTATGGTCATTTCTTCATGGCATTTGTTCCTCACCAATAGCACTATCTTCTTCTTTAGACATTTTAAATTCTAATTTATGAAACCCTAGGGTACAAATGGAATGAGATGAAAGGGAAGGGGATGAGATCGATAGCTTGAACAAGTGAAGGGAATGAAGTCAATGAACAAACTATGTCAATGGAAACCCTAGGTGAATGAAATTTACCCTGCATGTGACTGATGTATGCTTAAGGAAAGCAGACAAGGTGTATGAACAATGATCATAAATTGAAATTTTCACTTCAATGCATTTCAAGAGCTATCAAATATCATAGAAGCAAGGTTATAATATGTACTTACTGATTTAGGGCTTCTTAGAGGGTTATAGGAGAAGATTGAAGTGGTTTTGGAATTTTTTGAATGGCACAAATCCTCAGCAATCTTCATTGTGCAGGCATGCGATGCCATTGTCCAAATGTAGAGCACTTATCCAAACGTGCAATGCCTCTGTCTAAGCGCGCAATGCCTTCACAATTAACAATGTTTTCTCCTAGAAAGGGCGTAGCGCCACTGGGCATGCATGTAGCTTCGGTTTCAAATGTGCAGCGCCAACCTTCTAAATGCACAACACCGAGAAATTTGGCCTTAATTTCTCACAAAACTCAAAAAAAATTATTTGTTGAATATTCCTGATACTTTGAAAAGAAACAATGGCTTATTTGAAATGTTTGATAGGCTTTATAGCCAAGTGGATTTTGATTTAACTTTGAAATACCCACTTTTCTAATGTTTGATGTATTTTTCCTTTATCACTAATACTCTTTGACTCTTTTTGCATTGTAGGCTTGATCAAACTGGAGCTGGCTTTTTATTTTTCTTACTAAGGCTTGACATAATTAATTTGACAGCTTTGGGATGAAATTATTACATATAATAACATAAAATTACATTTGGAAAAAATTAAAATAAATTACATAGGTGACTTTTCTATTAAAATAACATTTTGATAAAAAGTCCTTAAACTAAAAATATAACCTTTGAAGTATAATGAATCTATCATGATGATCATATTCAATCCCTCTCTTATATATGCTCACCTCATCTGAATGAAAGAGTGACCTTGAGAAATGCAAAATCCTAATGACCTAATGAGACTTTTTTCTGATCTGACCTTTGAATGAGATTTTGACGTTACAGATTTCCAAGTAAATCAGAGAATTTTCATAGGTGTTCTTATGCTCAAAGAATCATGGGAATGAGTCAGCCAATATGATCTTCTGAGGGAGAAAAAAATTATTTGACAAGGACAACCACCAGCGGAGCAATTTTATGTCATGACCTAATGGAATGATAAAAAAATTATTTAGAATGGGACACCTAAGATGCACATGAAAATGTGTTGTGATCCCTAGTGGAAGTATACAAATACTGACACTAACTTTGGCCTTATTGGGGATGGAAGCTCCTTGGAGGTGTCAAGAACACCGTAGAACAAGTGCCTAACAATTGGGTAAATACAGTCAAACAATCCAAAAGACTGCAGATTACTTAAACTGACTCAAAAACCATTTAAAGTGACTGGAAAATGACTTAAAATGATTCTGACACTAACTCAAAACTAACTCCAAAACTTTGAAAACAACATAAAATTAGAGATGAATGGAGAGGAATTTTCAGGAGGACCAATCAATGGTAGGCTCCTGAAACATTACTATTTCTGATGTAAATTCTGAAAGAATGTTCCACTTTCATTGTAAATACCAGTTTATATTTTCTGCAAAGTTTGGTTTGAGGTTACCTCGGGATTTCCTTCTTCAGCCTGAGATGAAAATCTAAGTGATAACATTTTGGCGACTCCACTGGGGAAGAAAAAGTAAGAACGAAAAGGAAAATCTTCCCTGGAAAAGAACAACAAAGATCAGATCTAAATGTTGATGGTGAACAACAGTTGGACACATATGAAGGCTGAACCATTCACCTGGTGACTCCATTCACTGAAAGATCCAGAAAATGAACATTTCATGGCAACTCTACTGCATACATATCAATAGGTTCAAGAATTTTCAAGATGGAAAATGTTGCAAGAAGGTATGCTTCCATGAGCCGAGATCACATTCTAGGTTTCCCAAATGAAATGCCTAAGGTAGATTGGAAAATGAATTTTCCTATGTTCAAAAAATGTGAAAGGTAATGATGTTGTTCTTCATCTGGTGAGATTTCACATGCATGTGCGTAGATTAAAGATTGATTTTCGTGAAGACTGCTTCATGAAGATATTCATGGCCACTCTGGAAGATGAAGCTCGATCTTGGTATGAAATTTTGCCACTGTTTGTATTTACTGTTTAAATGATTTTCATACCATATTATTTGAAAGGTATAAAGAATCTTGTCCATCCTTAATATTAGTTCAAAACTGTTGTAAACATGTTGATAGTTTTATTGAAAATCTTGAGAATTTTTATGGATGTGATGAATTCATGGACGATGAGATCATGGAAGCCCTGTATGAAAATCCATTTCAGCAGCATAAAGAAATCTTAGAGGATACTTATCAAGATACTCATGAAATTTTGCAGCAGGCTGAAGATCTTTGTATAGTTGAAAATGATGGAAGATAAGTTCTTATTTCAGACCTGATTGCAACAAATGATGGTATGTAGGAAAATGAGGTTCCAATCTCAAATTGTGGTAAAGTCAAGTTGGCTAATCTAGATCTGGATTCAAATTGTGATGATGAAGAGTATGTTGTCCTGGATCCCATGAAGGAGAGCTCTATTGTTGAGGTCACTTCAAATGAAGAAAACAAAGTTATAGACCTAAGTGTTATTAGCCCATCAGAACAAAGTCTTCACGAGGAGGTAATTCATTCCATTTATGAAAAACAAGATGAGATATTTGTTCAAGTAAGTGAAAAATTTTCTTTGGATGAATCTATGGTAGATGATAGAAATGTCAGTTTTGGGTTTCAAGAACAATCTGAAGTTTTCCCTCTTATAACTGATGAGTGTGATAACAAATATGAAAATCTAGTTTCCATGTCATATGAATATGATCAACAATATATTCAAATTGTAGAGGACCAGAGCATTTAGGACTATCATTCAGATTTTTCTTCCCATGTATCATGCTTTGAATTGGTTTTTCAAGAAGAAATATACTCACCTACTTGTTCACAATTTTTTGAGGACCAGGAAAACACTCTTGTTGAGGTACATTATGAAAAGAGATTAGATGCAAAAGAAAAAACTACCTTTTTTATTCCAGATCAGTGAGAGGTAAATTTTCTTGATTTTCAAGATCCCTTCGATAGTATTTTGCAAGCACTGTAGAAGATGAATGTTATCTCATTTGTCAGCATAAGTATTGGTTTTAGTTTTTATTATGAGTTGCCTACATGTACATCATTCTGCCTGCTCAAGGAAAGTGAGAACAGAACTTCAGTAAGTAGCCATATCCTCGATTGGTTACATTGGAAGGATCATTTCACCTAATTAGCAACTGTACAAGATATTAGAGCATGTTGGTATCATTTCAGTTTGATTTGATTTTAATTTCAGCAAGTGTTGACAGAATTGATCAAGGTTTGAAGCCCGAGGTGAAGGCCCTAATGCTTTGATGATTTGTTAGTGTGGATTGAAGTTTGCAGTGTGTTTTTAGTTTTAGTTTACATATTGGACTCCATTTCCCAATGGATAAAGGCACTGATCAATGAGTTCCCAGAGGTATGCGGTTCTAGACACCTCCTTCGGAGCTATCTTCCCCAGTTGGAGCCGCTGTTAGGACTGGTATTCGCAACCCACCCATACCACCTTATTTTACTCTTCTCTTACCTCATCTCTGTCATTATCGTTGACCTCGATTCATTTTTTAAACATTTTTCTTAGGATTCCCATAGTCATCATGGTCATCATTCAACTCATTCTTCCATGTTGTGCCATCATTAGGTCATAGGGTCAAAATCATGAAAAATGGTCATTTCGCCATCAAATTCATCTTTTGAAGGAATAGTAATAGTCAAAGTTCTTCAAAAATTTCGGATTCTAAAACTTTCATTTCCAAATAATTGGCTTTGTGTTTACCATATTTATCTCTCAGTTGTGCTTGGAAAGCTAATTTCCCTCTCCTAGGGTTTTGAGGGCATTTTTCTTGGTTTCATGACTTCCATGGTTAAATGATCAACAAGACTTGTATCTTGATGCTCTTACACCTTCTCGTAGCCTTAATATACCTTCCTAAACACTTCTCATCACTCCTATCCCTCAAAATCATCATTTTCCCACAAGCCCTAGCCTATTTTGCTACAATTTGACACTTTTCGAGACTACACCTGTATTTTTCCCTTTTGGACCCCTTATCCTCACTAAATCCTTGAAATTACACTTTATCCTACTCTCTAACATGTATCCCTATCCCCAAAAATTTCCCCAAGAATTTAGACAACCCTAAACCCCTTCATTCCCCTCCCTCTACAAGGCAGTCCTAAATCCCCTGTTTTGCTTACACCAAACACTAATTTCCTCTTCCACTGAGCTAGGGTTTGCTATGGAATCATAGAAATTAGAGAAGAGGAGGCATAAAGGAGGTCATTTCAGCAAGTATGAATCCATACCAACTCATAAACATCATGCCTCCATCATTTTCCAAGAAGTCATTCCAAGGGACAAATCATTTTCCACACATAGGGTTGGTTTTGCTTCAAACTATGTTTCTGACCAAATAGAGATTAAATTAACAAAACTAAGAGAGGTTTTTTCCCCTCTTAGGTCAATAGAGAAACAATTCCTTCATATTTTACATAGGTATCATGGTTTTTGAGAGATGTTAAAACTACAGGTGCTACACAAGGTTTGTTGTATTTCTGGAGTGACCTTGGGAAAATCAAGTTTTCTCCTAGTTGGAGTGTCCAGATGACTTGCTTGATGAGTCAAATGCTAACTACACAGAGATAGATTTCCAATGATCTATCATTATCTCAATTTGGAGTTGAGGAAGTCCTTCAAATGTTTCCTGCACTAGCACTCTGCATTTCTACACCCTCATTCATCACTTTTTGACCAGTCTTGGGAGAATAAACTTTTGAAAAGGAAAATGAACTCTAAACAAAAAACAAAAGGTAGAATTGGAAAGTAGACAGGATAATATTTCCAATGAGCTATCCTGGGCCTAATTTGGACACCAGGAAGGTCTCCAAATGTGGTATGCAAAAAGGTGTTGCAGTGGCGCTGTGTGTTTAGAAGATGCTACCTCCTTTTTTCACTGTGGCGCTGCGCGTTTACCAAGATTGGGAGACCAGGTTTTTGACAGGGAATATGGACACCATTTTTGAAACTGGAGGCATATTTTTAAACTAGACTTAGAGAGCTTTCCAATGAGCTATCATGGGGCTGATTTAGAAATCATGAAGGCCTCCAAAAGTTGCCTGCAACATAGGCTATTGTTTCTATCATGGCATTGCGCGTTTAGCAGGAAAATGCAGATTTCATCATCTTCAGAAAGTTTTTGAATTTTTTACTTTTTACTTGGGAAAATGAGAAAATTACTGATGTAAATGGTCATGGTGAATGTAAATGTCATGTTTTTACTTTCATCTAAGGTATATACATTAGGTAAGTCATCATTTGAGGTCAAATGAATTAGTTTCCTCTCTTTTAGAGGCAAGTTGTTGGGTCTTCCTAGTTTTTAGTTTCTTGTTTGGAATTAGGTGAAACTGATCCTCATCTCTTGGATTCGACCCCCTGAGGCTAGGGAGAGTGTTTTTTAGGTCTATATCATGTATTTTCTCAGTCATTTATAGGGGTTGGACTCACTTGGAGATTTAGCATCTCAAGAGACATTTTTGTATCAGTTTGGCTTGGACATTAATAGAAATTTGCAGCTATTTCTTTGGGATCCATGTGGTATGAAGTGTTTGACATATTTTATTCTTTTTTATCATTTTTATGAATGTATTGTAAGTTCATAAATCATTTTCATGTCTATGATATGTTTAATTTCAAGTTGAAAGGTAGAATTCATGTTTCATGCTCTGTTTTGGGAAATTTAGCATAATTTGTTTATTTTCTTCATTTTAGGGAGAATTCATCTTGTATGCTCTTCCTAACTCCTCACCAGTCTCTTCACCTCACCATAATCATCCTTTCATGTCAAGCCCTCTACCTACCTTTCCCCTTGGAATCTCTGCAAATTTTGACCTAATTTCCTTGCCCTAGCTGTTTGACTCCTCTTGATCCATAAAACCCTAAAAATCAAAATAAAAACCCTGAGCTACTATACTTAGCCTAAAATATTCTTTCCTCAGTCATATTGACTGTGTTCTATACAGAGGGATCCCTCTCCTGGCCTAGTAGGACTAGCTACTTGGCTAAGTGTGGTTTGAGGTTACCTCAGGATTGCCTCTCTCAGCCTGAGGTTCAATCCAAGTGATAACACACACTATTAATATGTACCTTGATGTCAAGTCGGTACATCAACGGCTTCGTCTTGTTCATCCAAAGAAGGTTGCTGCCATTAAAGTATAATTTGAAAAACTTTTGCGTGTTGGTTTCATTTACCATGTTCCGCTAACTAAGTGGGTTTCCAACATTTTTCCTGTTATGAAAAAACAAGGAACCATCAGAGTGTGCGTTGATTATCGGGATGTCAATCTTGCTTGTCCAAAAGATAGCTATCCTACTCCCTTTATCAACCATATTATTGAAAATTGTGTTGGATGCGAAATCTTTACATTCATGGATGGATTTTATGGCTACAATCAAATCAATATCTTCCCAAAGGACCTATATAAGACAACATTCAACTATCCCTGGGGCACATTCACTTATCGGAAACTCCCGTTTGGTTTAAATAATGTAGGGGAAACTTTTCAGAGAGCTATGGATTATGATTTCAATGACATCAATCACATTTTTCAACCCTATCTAGATGATTTACCCGTGCATTCACGAAATCAGACTAATAACCCAATGCATTTGATAGCTATATTTTTACGCTGCCGACACTACAAAATATGCCTCAATCCACATAAATGTGTTTTGTGTTGGTTCAGGTCATTTTCTATGATTCTTCATCTCAAAATAAGGAATTCAAATAGACCCATTGAAGTTCCAGGCCATTCTTGATTTGCCTGCACCATCAAATTTGCTTCAGTTACAGAAACTTCAGGGAAAGGCTAACTTCCTAAGGAGGTTCATACCCAACTACGCCGAATGGCTAAAGAATTTACTCGGTTCTTGAAAAATGGGATTCCCTTCCATTGGGACCAAGTTGCACAAGATTATTTTGATGATGTCAAGGATACGCTTGTCCGGGCATCATTAATGTATCCCCCCAATTATTAGAGTGATTATTTATTATACATCGTCGCGACTGATACAACCATTTATATGATATCGGTCCAAGTAGAAAATGGGATAGAACATCTGATCTATTATTTGAGTCGTAATCTCAATGATACGGAAGTGAAGTATTTGTACGTAGAAAATCTTGTCTTGGCAGCTGTTCAAGCTGTCCAAAGAATTCGCCACTATATCTTGTTCCAGAAAACCATTTTCATTTCGGATTGCAACCCCATGACTTATATTTTATCACGTCAATTTCTGGGGTAAAGTATTCAAAATGGATTGTCATTTTGCAGGAATTTGATTTGGAATTCATCAAATCCACGTCAAAGAAGTAGTTAGTTTTGGCTGAGCTTCTCTGTGACCTCCCCTCTGATAGTACTGCTACTATGTCGAAACCATCTATTCCTGACAAGTCTCTATTTCTTATTGGATCATATGATCCTTGGTATGGGGATTTTATCATTTATCTCTAGGCCCAGACTTTTCGGCTTGATACCTCTCGCTCTGACTAGTGACGTATTCGATACCAAGCCAAATATTATCTGATCTTCAGCAATACACTTTATCGTCGTGGTGTCAATACAATTTTAAGAAGGTGCCTCACTCATGGGGAGGCCAAAAAGGTTTTAAATTATTTTCATGTTGGGGCTTGTGGTGGGCACTTGTCTGGATACATTAACGCACAAAAGATACTCTGTTCTGGTTACTTTTTGCATATCATATTTTGCGACTGTATCCTCGCAGTCAGAAGTTGTCATGCGTGTCAAATATTTGATCGTAAAATCTAGGAACCGCCAACGCCAATGCATCCTGTTATCTCTGTGGAACCATTTTCAAAATGGGGCATTGAATTCATGACCTATAACCCTGGTTCGTCCGGGGGGCATGGTTATATTATTGTCGCAGTAGAATACTTTACCAAGTGGGTCAAAGCGATGCCTAAATTCAACAACACAGGACAAACAACTGCATTATTTTTCTCTAATCATGTCATTGCACGGTTTGGGGTGCCACAGGCTATAGTCACGGATCATGGTAAGAATTTTTGTAATCATATGTTGAATGAGTTGACTGCCAAGTTAGGACTGTCACATGATAGTTCTACTCCTTATTATCCGAAAGAAAATGGACAAGTTCAGGCTATTAACAATATTCTTAAATGAAAGCTTCAACGAATGATAGGAGTTCATAAACGAAACTGGCATTTGATCCCATACTCGGCCTTGTGGGCGTATCAAAGCTCGGTGAGAAATGCAACTGGATTTACCCCTTTTCAATCGGTGTATGATTTGGAAGCTATCTTGCTAATATAATGTGAAAAAACGTCGTTAAAACTCGCAATTGACTTGTTACCTGACACCCCAGATGAAGAAGCACGTCTTTTTAACCTCATCCATCCTGATGAAATGTGTCGTGAAGCCCAATTGGCCAACGAAGCGTATAATATACATTTAAAGGTGAAATATGACAAGCATGTCTAGCCTCAAATTTTCTCAGAGGGTGACTTGGTCCTTCTTTATGATAAGGAAGCTGATGTAATAGGTACAGGGAAATTTGAACCATTATGGCATGTCCCCTATATCGTCAAACAAGTTCTTGCTAAGGGTGCCTACGAGTTGGTGGATTACGATGGAACTCCGTTGGCGTAGCCCTGAAATGGGTTGTATCTAAAACGTTACTATTCTTAATCATGAGCGTAGTAATTTTTATATTATATTGTATATATATGTTGTTTATTTTCATTCACTATCTTAGTTTTTTTTTAGATTTTTCTTGACATTAGTAATCTACTTTACATTTCATCGCAGATGTCTGAATCTTTGAAACCATTTGTTGGGTATGCTGATGGAGCTAGTCGTAGTATGCAGAATATATCCTCTGTAGCGTGGGCCATTTTCACTCTGAACGACAAGTTAGTGAGTTTTCAAGGGATTTCTATCGATCGATCTACAAATAATATCACTGAGTATAGCGCATTGATAAAACTTCTCTCTGATGCCATTTCATTTGGTATTAACCGCATCATCGTAAGGTTAGACTCACAACTTGTGGTATTACAACTTACTAGTGTTTATACTATTAGAGTTCCAACACTGCATCGTATGTTCCTAAGAGTTGGAAAGACACTTTGATTTTATTCAATATCAACACATTTCCAGAAACTTGAACACATTGACTAATTCTTTAGCGAATTATGTTATAAACAGACATTTGCAACACATGTAAAGATAAATTCACATAATTGAATAGGATTGCGCAATAAACATAAGAAAACACTGAAATCAAATAGATAGACAGTTATAGGTTTTTACAAAAATTTGTGCCCAAGACACGTTGGTCATATGACCTCAAAATTTATGCAACATGTCAAAAGTAAACTAGTGATTCTCATGGTAACATGTTATCGATCTATCTATCCTACGCAGTAACCTCATCTAGCAGTTAGGAACACCAATAGTGTGACGCTGCAAGCGCATAGGTAACTCTTGGATCTGAAAATTCAGAATCCCGAAGGTTAACCCCTTTATGTGCTGCCGAAGCTCAACAAGGGTCTCAACCATGTCTAAATCCTGAAGGAATTATCTCCCGACAGCCCTCTCTACTGGCTCATCCACTCCATGCTTTGGCTCCTCCACTAGTTGAACTCAACCCACATCTGCATTACATTAAAACTTTATTTTAGCCTTGGGAAAACATCAAAATACAAAACATGTATAAACCCTAGAAAAATAAAGAAAAACATGGTCAAAAAATTCTTACCGATTGCACCCCACTAAGTGCCTTCTAGTAAAGCTAAGTCTGGATCTCCTCAGAAATCGATGCATGAATATGCATTCTCATCAATGGTGATAATATGTCCCCTGGACCAAGATAAGAATTTAGTCGAGAACACGATGGAAAATTGGCTTGCATGTCTAGCCATAAGTTCTACCCATCTCTGCATCCTCGGATCTCTAGGTTTAGACACACCCAGGGTCGCCAGCAAGCTTTGCGATCATGAATAGTATGGATCTCAATGGAAAATAATGAATGCCACGGATGTTTATTTTCCCATCCTTGCTAGGCTCTGCCCCTAGATAGCAATACTGCAAAAAAAATTCTCTCACAGTCTCTCCTCCGAGAGCAAATCCTGAGAAAGAAATGGGTAGGCCTCTCCTTGACAAGTCTGTCAGAAAATATATGTCCTCCACTGTAATTGGAAACACTTTGTTCCTAATGTGAAATTCCTCAATTTTTGGATCCATGCATGAACACGGAACTCCAAAAGTTCCATTTGTTGCCTCATATTTGATAAGCGGAAGTACTTTAATAACCCACAATCTCTTAGGGCTCTTAAAGTACCCAGATCATTAAGAGAAATCATGTTTTGTTCTTCATGCTCTCTTTTTCTCTAAGTAATTTTCATTCTAGTCCAATGAATCCATGAAAAATAACCATAAGACTCATTAGACTCAATTTCATGCAAAAAATTAGGCAAATTTTGGGTACAATGCAAGAATAAAAAAGTGAATTGCGCCCAATGCAGTCTTGGTCAATAGACAGTGATGCAGAGATTCTGCATAACTCAGATTAGAGCACATATAAGGGTGTCTATTTCCTTTATCATGAAAATCCTCATCAAAATATTCATTAAAACCACATTCAATTCAACTCAAAATATATATAAAGAAGAGAGAATCAAACATAAACAAAATATTGGTATATAATAACAACAAGAATTTCAAATTCAAACCATTTGCCCGTATATTACATTTGTGGGCCTCTCGGCTCTTTCCCTTTACATAAACTTTGACACCATTTCTATCTATATAAATGTGGCTTTCATCCTCACACAAACCTCATATTTATACATAATTGTGGATTAACTTCAATCCATGATTTCCTCCACCAATAATTCAACCAAATTCTAAAATAGTTTTATCCCTTTTTGACTCAACTTAAGTTCCATTTAAGGAGTTCTTAATCCCTAAAATATCTATCCAACTCAACTCCAACTCATATTCTCAATTAATTAAGAGAATATTTACAATAAATCTCACACTCAAATTTTTTCCCTTAATTTATTTTTAAAATGTACATAATTTATAAAATAACTAAAAAAAACATCACCCCCTAAATCACACAAATAAATAATGAGAATTTTGCTCAGTGCTCCCGCCTCAGACTCCCCATGTAGAGAAGTTTCCATAGAATATTTTTTATGAGGTCTGTCAATTTTCTGTAATAATATGACAGCCACAAGTCACAATGACTTGCTCCCTCCAGAATTCCAAACTCTATTTTGCTACCAATCTTTTAAATTATCAACTCCATTTTGTAATTTTGCATAAAATTTCCAGAATAGTATTTTCAGAATACTATTGAATGTAAATATTGCTTTTCCATACCACATAATCTTTATTTCTAAAATTACATACTCGTGTAGAAACGCTGATACCAATTCTCCTGGTCTCCAAACTTTGAAAGAATCTCGAACTAGCTTTACATCCACATCACTCATTCTATCAACCACATTCCATAGGCCTTTCCAACAATTTCTTTCTCAAATTCCTCGGAGTAATTTCGCATTGAATGTTAAAATTTCTGAAATGAAGAATAATCAAGAATTTCTTCTTGACCACAACTATAGTCATTAACTACCCCTATAGTTACAAATTTCTCATCCGGTATTGTACCTGCATTCATCAACAAATTATTAGTTTTAAAAATACAAGACCTTTTGGCCTCCTTTGATGCTGCATGCACTAATCTCCCATCATGTACCTTCTAGACTTCAACAGATCCTCTTTTGAATTGCTGGATTCTTTCATCCTTCTGGATTAATACTGTTGTTTCATTTATGTCTCTAAGGACATAAATTTCTTGCTGCTCCTGACCTTTCATCTCATCTTCAAATATTTTATACTCAATTCCTCTGATTTCAACATCATATTTATTAATGTTTCCTTCTGTACCTATAGCCACATTATTATTTGAAAAGTTATAACATTCACTCAAATCTATAAATGTTAGAAACATTTCATCCTATCATGGATGACAACTACAATCTCTTCTTTATCAGGTTTAGCAAGTTTCATCTCCCCTTTAGGTTCCTTAAGCCATCGTTCGAAGAACTCTATTTCCATTTGAAATCTTTCCAACATTTCATCACAACCTTCATTCTCAGTTTCATTCTTCCTCTAGCAATCCTCCTGAGGCATCCTGGTTTCTGTATCATCACATTGCAAAATTATTTCATCAATTCCATTAAACAAATTCATTTGTTTACCTCCTTGGAATCTCACTACAACATTTTCATTATGCTTTTGCTCCATAACAACTTCAACTGGCTGTCTTACACCAAACAAGAATTCATCTATGAATTATTTCTGCGGCAACAAATCAGTACCTTCCTCCTCTGAAAGGAATTCTCTATCATACTTTACCTCAAAGGCTTCATTTATCTCTGTTACAGTTTCACCAGATTGTCCACCATCTTCTGCACATCCTGCAAACATACACAAACTATGAGTTTTAAAAATATAAGGCTTCATAGCCTCATCTACTTCCCTTGTCAGCATATCTTCAAATTGTTCTGAACTATTCCAATAGTCCATGAGATCTTTCTCATTAATCTCTTCACCCATAATTTCACCATGTTCTGGGCCACAAATGGAAACTTCCATTTTCAACTCAGCTTCTATGAGTTCTTCACATCTCAATTGCACACTCATCATCTGCTCGAGCCTCCTCGGCTCTTCTGTTAACTGTATGTTTACCTATTGTTCCCTCTTTGCATGTAGCCTCTGCCATTTCACTTTCTTCCTCATGGTCCAACCATGTCTCTGGTATTTATTATTTCTCTGTAAAAATTCCATCAATAACTCAAGATGAACTGCTATCTCAGCATTCTCCCTCTCATACTCTTCATCAGTCAACTGCTTCTATATGCCATTTTCCTTGGCATTTTCCTTCTTCTTCCTTCTGCTGAGGTATTTCTCAGAACTTATGAAATGACTATAAACAATAATAGTATCCTCCTTTGTGAACTTCATCTATTCACTTATGGATTTCATTCAATCATTTTTTTAGCAAGCCTTCATACTTGCCATACAATAATGCAAGCTCTTTTTCGGTGCTTGGTATCTTTCGGTTCTCTGTCTTGGAATCATATTCTGGGCAACTTTCTTGCTTCTCCTTGCTACAAACAACAATTGCAGTATTTCATGTGTTATAATGACCAAAATCTTTGGGTTTTGGGTTCCCCCGATCATGCACCCAATTACATTCAAACCTTTGAATTGATTTAAGACTTTTTGACTCCAGACTTGACCTCAACTCTTCATGATGAAAAATGCACCCTCTTGTACAATAAATCAATGTTTTAACTTGACTCAAGCTATCCAAATTTCTTCATTTGACCTTAACATCTTATTTGACTTCAAAGCTTGACCCAATAATTACAATAGTGGATATTTTGACTCTAATTCAAGTTATACAATATACCAATGAACATACACCCTTAATACATTTTCATGATGTAAAATCTTCACTCCACCAATTCTCTTTCATACTCCATTCTTATGATAATATCATAAGTTACTAATTATGTCATCTCCCATTATCACTCATGATACTTAAACTTTTAAAATTTAATGAAATCCACTTTTCCCAAGATTTATTTTATGGTAAAAATAAATAAACCATTTAATTTTCAACATTAAAAATACCTCTTTAAAATGAATTTTCATACCATATGCTCCCTTCAAGGTTATTTAATACACCTTCTCTTCGCAATTTCAACTCTCTGGATTTCGTTCTTCTGTGTTGTTTGTATCACTGTGAATATGCTCATGCCCTTCATTGACATTTTACAAAAAAAAATACCATAATATCTTCAACACGCTCACCATCTTAGCGCAGACAGTTTTCCTGCTCTTCCATGCAACTCCTTCTTTGCAGTGATGGTTCTCATGCAGCACCGTCTCTCTTCAGTGCACAAAACAATTCATTCATAGGAATTTTACAAACTTAACATGGTGGCATCAACATATTTCTCCAACAACAACAAACACAAACCACACTCGAACCATATTTGCACAATCATTCAATAGGGGTAAAAATGTGTGCTCACTAACACCACAGAATAAGCACTCCACTTGTGATATAAAGCATGATGTTTTTATCCCATATAAAGTTGGGTATGCTTGGAGGACCCAAAATTAATTAGATATTGATCTACATGATAAAATGTTTCAGAAAATATCGACCGAGGAAGCTCGTGGCTCAAAAGATCGTTGCAATGATACTGCTGATAGATGATCTCCCTCTGGTCCCTCTACGAATAAGGTGATCAATTCCCTTATCAGTAAGCAATAAAGTAGACTGTGAATGATCGAAATTGTAATTAGATGAAGCTCCCTAAACAGGGAAATCATATCTCAACCCCAAAAAGGAATTACCTACATAGTTTTGAATATTTTTTATTGACGCTAAGCTCGATCTCCTCTAAGATGACTAGATCGTTGCTCATCTCATGCTAAGCTATGCTTTCCTATCAGAATGCAATATAGTATTGATATCATCAAAACAATAATCCGATGGCAGTGCACTCTGGAACACTCCTAGTTCGTGGCACTAATCCAAGGTCGAGCGCACAATGAATTCTCCAAACAGCCTTCTGGAATAGTGACCACCTACAACAATTTTCTGGGATCAAGACCAATGAGTATCTGGATCCAAACAACCTTTCGGGATCGATACCAGAGCGTTTCTAGAGAAATTACCATGTGCAGCAACAATCGATCAATGGTCTATGATCGATCTCTCCAAAAACCTCCAAACAGAGGTCTGCAAGCAAAACACCTAATGAAGAGCAGCTCCAAAGACGACAAGGAGCATATCATGCACCTCAGATCACGATATGGAATACAACAACGACAGTCACAGTCTTGACGACGTTGAGTTATTTTTCCAGAACCCTTGAGAAGCTACGCTTGGCAATGCGATAGATCCACTCCCAGTGGACTGATGCACTCCTTAAAATCAATAGTATTCAATATTCTTCAATGAAATTTTTGTAACACAATGAAAAATTATACACAATGCTTTCAGTATCAAATAAATTTCCACATGATTCGTAGTAAATATCTACACATTGACACTGGTTGCAGACTTCAGGGAATTAGCACCAGACTTGCATCACCACTAATGGAATTATGAATTGGGAATTAACACCAGCTGTGAATTACTGTTAACGCAACTACATCATCATAAGACACATTGTTATCGCACATAAACCCATGGTTTTAGAATCATAATCCATATGCAGTTTCACAGTGAGGTTCTACACGTCGACACCGATTATAGACTTCAGTTCCCAATTGGCCTTTACGGAATTATCCTCAGCATTCTCCAATTTCCACGTTCAACCTTCTACTACCTCTGCACTCAATCCACAACAATTGATTGCCTCCTATGTTGACCTGATTCCACGATTCCACCATTGGATTTCATCCTGAAGTCATGCCTTTCACCTGCCATGTACAATCTGAGGTTTTCCAGGGTAAAGCTTACTAATCGACACTAGTTTTCGTCATACACAGGTCTCTACTCTGCTCAGATTTAATACAAATCCATCGATTTTCACCAAACGGATTTGGATCCCATCGCACACCACAATAAAATAATGAAAATATATAAACGCACATGATATTACCTCCAAGACCTCCAATCGCACCTCACCAGGCATGGATCTTCGACTCTGATACCAAATGATGCAGTTATTATACATAAATCGGAGTAGAGCACATAGAAGGGTGTTTATTTCCTTTATCATGAAGATCCTCATCAAAATATTCATTAAAACTAATAGCACCCGAATTGGACCCCAGGCTGAAAAGGGCAAAACAGGGTAACAACTAAACCACACTCAGCCTTGTAGCTAGCCCTACAAGGACAGGAGAGGGCTCTCTCCGTGAAAATATATTCAATAAAGTGCAATAATAATATGATATTAGGCTAGATAAAATGATAGGGATAAAAGGTTTAATAAATGAAATGAATTTTAAGGATGTGTGGGATATAGAAGGGGCAGTTTTGAAACGAGGGATTAAATCAGGACATAGGGTATTTCATGGGGAAAGATAGGCAGGAAACTTAGCAATTTAAATTTAATAAGGATGGGATGGCAAGACTGGTGAGGAGCTGAAAAGGGCACAATAAATGGATCCTCTTCAAACATAAGAGAAAACACAGAGGATGAATGATTTCCCAAGGCAGGGCATGAAAATGGATCCTACCTTTCTATCTTGAAAGCATTCAAAAGGAAATTTTTATGGATGAGAGATGGAACATAACAATTTACATATGAAACAAAGGAAAGAAATGAATTCTAAATCTCATACCACATGGATCCCACAAATCAGAGTTGCATCTTTTATTAATCTCTGTCAAACTGTACAATGGAGCACAAAATGTTCTTCCACACTATTCCCCTACTTTTGAGTTTACAGACCTTAGACTTTTTCCCCTTTTTCAAATGATTTGTGATTACAATAAATAGAACAGATTTGTGGGAATATAGATCGACAGAAAGAGGAGCTATTACAACAGCTCAAGAACTGAAAACTAAAGATAGAAAACAAGAGCCAATAATCTTTCCGAAAGGAAGAGCTGCATTACATTTGAAATTTTGTTGATAACCAATGAGGAGGCGAAACCTGTAGCATAGAATCCTTTGAATCATAACTGAAGGTGTGACTATTACGAATTAGTTTCTCAGTCTCTAACTGCTGCTTTTCCATTCTATTATTACTCTGAAGAAACTGACTTTAATAAGATGCCGTTGAAATAAAATAAAATGAATTTATGCCTTGTGAAGGGAAAAACCGATTTTGGAATGAGTGGGGTCCATATGGTAAATCGCAATCAGAATCGGTGGGCAGAAGAGGGGTTACCATATAAAATGGAGTATATAAAATGTGGCATGCGATGGTATCATCACAATCGAGATTGGGGTCAGGCAGGATGTTATTTGAAACGAAGAAACGAAAGTTCCGATGCGATTTGGCAAGGCCCGATGGTGCAATATACAATAGGGCGGGGAGACCCTTTGAAAACAAATGAAAATGATTTTTTATTTTATACGAAAGGGAAGAATGATTTTATAAAGGGCGGAGGGCTAAAGGTGGGACCGATAATTATACATCGCAATCAGATTCCGGAGGTTGGGTGGTTTATTGCATAATAGAGTTTCTCCGATGCGATGGGAATAAAGCCTTTGTAATACGAAACAAAATAAAATTTAGCTTTTACAAAGGGAAGGGCCATACTATCATGAATGTGGCGGAAGATTTATGGTGGGTTCGAAAGTCAATCGGAGGCAGGATTTAAACTGTGCGATTGGGTCGGAGGAGTTTAATCGGAAGGGAGTCTGTGGAGGCGCCGATTGAATCTGGGCCGTCCGACCGGATGGGCAGATCGACGGTGGAGGGATGGTCGGAGACGGGACATTGGGAGGCGATATTTGAAAGGCCTGATCGGAGCACATATATACATGTTGCGATGGGTTTTATAATATAAAACTTTCAATTATTACAAGTTTTTGAAAGCATAAGGGGGAAGTGGTTTTATAACGGCGGGGACTTTATAATATAAAAATTTTTATTATAAAGTTTAGGGAAATGGTGGGGAAGTGGTTTATGGAATAAATCGCATAAGCAATTTAATAATTTAATAATTCGATTTTATGATGGGAAGGGGGGAAAAAGGGATTTATAAAGGAAAATTTAAACTTTAATAAAATAATATTTAGGAAAAGGGTGGCAAAAGGGAAGGTTGGGAAATAGGGGACCTTTACTTCACTTAAGCATAAATTTCAATCTAGAAGTCAGTTTTGAGAGTGCAGTATACCATTGGAAAGCTCTTCCCGGGATCTTTTTGGTGGATCTACTTGGAAGGTGATTTGGTGCTGAACATGCTGTGAAAAACTTCTCTAAAGGAAGGGTGATGACTTTGTGGAGATGACAACTTTCTGAATTGCGACTTATTACATATGATGATATAAAATTACATAATGAATAATAATAAAGGTAAAATATCATGTTTTCATCTCAAAACATGGTTTTGAGGTGAAAATTACATCAAAATAAATAAAATATTTCATTGATCTTCCGGGTGATGTGACTTTGAGTTTATTGACTTCCTCATGACCTTGCTGATATTTATTGACACTTGACTCATTAATTTGACCATGGTGAGACCCTAGAAACTGATGAGACCCATCCTATGACTTACTGATATGATTTTGAGAATAAAAGTGACTAATGACTAAAGACCATAGAGAGGAAAATCAGCAAGTACCTCATGAGGGAAAACTGATAAAAAATTACTACCATCAATGAATCCATGACCTAGCGGAATGGTGAAATTTATTCGTTATGAGACACCTAATATGCAAATGCAAAAGATAAGTTTTGATCACTGATGGCAGTATGAATAGACTGACAGTAACATTGGCTCCAATGGGGATGGTAGCTCCTAGGAGGTGCCAAGAACGACAGATCTTTGGGACAGCATACCAGTGCCTTATCCATTTGGCAATGGATTAAAAAACTCAAGCTGAAATGCATGACTGAAAACTGATGACCTGACGACACAAACTAACTGACTTTGAAAATGACTCAAACAACTGACACACCAAAAATGAAATCAGACCTTCAGTTTTATAGCCTTCACTTCGGGCCCCAAACTGAATGAATGACGAAAGTACACACTTGCTCTGAAACTATGTTGAAACTGACTAAAACAAAAATGACTCAAGACCTACTTAACTGAAATTAGTACTTACAAAGATTTTTTAATGGCGGCAGTCCATCGAGATTTGAGGGCTTTCAAATCACGATGACAACCAATTTCCTACTGATGAAATATGTACAATCATGTGTAGTGAGCCTTCCAATGTAACCAATCCAGTAGATGGCTACATACCGAAATTCGACTCTCACTTTTCTCGAGCAGGTAGAATGATGTACATGTAGGCAACTCACAATAACCACTGAAACCAAGTCTTATGATAACGAACCAGGAAACATTTATCTGTTCTAATTCTTGCAAAAGAATGCCAAAGGGGTCTTGAAAATCCTGAAGCACTAGTGTTAGTATAAATCTTTCGTCGTAAAAGATCACTTTAGCTACGCATAACAAATAGCCCTAACATCAATTATGGCTGCAAAATACCTTTAATATTGCTGCACAAATTTAGATCTAAGCACAAAAGATATTAAGTAGATAAAAAATAACATAGCTCCATAGATCCAATGAATAAGACAAGAAGAATGCATATGAAAGAATTTTGTATTATATTAAAGAATAGGGCACCTTAGAGGAAAACAAGAAAGGTGTTTTCCGGTTCTCCTCAGTGGGATGGGTTCTTGGAAGTCCTCAGTGTTTCAGATCTAGCATTTCTCTCTCTTATGGATGTGGGAAAGCAAACATAGAACTCAATGGGAGTTCACAAAGTAAAATGGAAAATGGTGACCAAGAGTAGATCCAGAGTGATCTAATGTAATGAAGGTGACTAATGAATGGGGAAAACCCCCCTATTTATAACAAAATATTGGGGCGGTCTAGAACTCGGTGCATGAATAAAATATTATTAATCGAATTCTAGAAGCACCCTTTAGGAATATTTTATTATATTTGTTGGAGGGAAAAAGGTTCTTGACTTGGGTCAATTCCTTTATTTATAAATAATAAATAAATAAATGATTTATTTATCATTTTAGGGAATATAATCAAATAAATAATGGTTTTTTAATTATTTATGGATGATTTAGTCAAATTTAACTAAGAATATTATTTAAATAATGATTTAAATAACTTATTCTTAGGAAATAATTAAATAAATAAGGGTTTATTTAATTAATTTCCTTGTTTTGAGTTAAATATGACCGGGAAGTATAAATGAATAAGTTATTTTAGGTGGTGAAAGCAAATTTACTTAGGGTAAAATTGGTCTTACATGGTGTACTTGGGTTCATCTAATGATAATGAGTTAGATGACCAAAAAAATGTTGTAACAGATTGCCCCCCAACGTACGAGTGTTGGGAGCAAATCGTATGACCGAAGTACGTTGTAAGAGCTCAATCACTGGTCAATAGGAAGGAAATGAGAGAGAGGAATGTAAGGTAGATTAAAATGCTAAAGGACTATACCCTGAGGAGATGAGACTTACAGGTGCAACAAGTCTCTAGTGTATGAAGTGGTACCTGTGCTACAGTTGGCGGGGGAGGCATACCTATGCCCGCTGAGACAAAGTACAAAGAATACGGTGCCAGGAAAACCATGGAACGCAATAAGTACAAAGAATAAGGCGCCCGAAAAACCACTGAACGCAATAATGAAGCATGTGCTGGCCGAAACATGAGCCAGATAAATCATAGGATGAATCCCACATACATGTGATGCCTGGAATAATCGTTAGGAATTATACAATAATATGGTAGTAGATGAGATATAAATATACCCAAATGCCCCCTACACATGGGGAAGGGCTCTCAAAATCTGACAGATACATGTGAATCAAAAATGTTGCTGCAAGCGGTTGAGGCCGATATCTTCAAATGAGAGGAGCTGCATCGGGTGTGGGAATGAAGAAGTCATTCGGGCATGTGGGGGGCTACCTGCAGGGCCACCCCCTCATGAGGGTTGAGACATCTCACACATGCCCGGGAATCACCAATAGCTGCTGCTATGTCACTGGACCATCAAGTGTATGTATCACGACCATGTGAGGAAGAGCTCGAACCAAGGTACACTGCCCCCTAGACCTGGCTTCTGGAGTGACTGAGCTGATGTCGACAAAAGTAGGTCCGCCATAGGTGGGGCTATAAGGGAACCCCAACTAAGGCATGGGGGAAAATAGTAGAGCGACGAAAAATTAGACACTAATGATGATGATGGAATGAGAGAAATGGAGGAGTGGTTGGACGAATTCCCTTGTTAGAGCATAAAGTGTATGAAAGGCGTGGCAGCGACTGACACAATATCGTGATGGATAATGGACAAGGGTACTAATGGCCATAATGTGGGACATGAGAGAGGGGCCAAGCGGGAAAGGGTGGAGGATGATGGGGTGGGACAAAAGGACTCAGGATAGACTCCATGAATGTGATGATGACTCGACTCGGATGCTCTAAGCAAGGGCGACTCGATGGTGCTGCCTCATAAGACGGGTCCAATGGGGGACCATAAAAGCATGAGTACAATAGGGTAGCTCATGACGAAAATCAACACAAACGAAGACAAGTAAGGAGGAAAAGTGGTGCCCCAAGTACAAGTGTCATAAGTGAAGAAATTCGATTTTAAGAAGAGGTGTATAGACCCTTCATGGACAAAATGGGTCCTGGTGAAGTGTCAAAACATAAAAAACTGATAGGTACCCATTTGAGTGCTCGATGAGAGCTTTCCAATGGTGTGGACGGTGTGTCAAACGAGGCTACGGTTTGGTCGCAGCGGGCGAAAGAAAAAATAGGGGTTTTCTTCTAATAGGGCATTTTCCCTCCAAAATCATTCATTTGCTTGTGTAGCTGTGGTGAATGTGGAGAGGAGAGAAGGCCCTAAATCTTGCGGCGATCATAGCGGACAAACCGACCGTTGGAATTGCGATCCGTCAGTTGCAGGTAAGAGGCCTAATCCTTAGCTTTGTTTTTGATGGATTCAAATTGTAGATTAGGGCTTTAAATCTCAGTAACTTCCCCTAGTTTATCATCACGGCCGGGTCGCACTTTTTGGGGCAAAAACTGCAACCTAGGACACAGGTTTTGGCTTAAAAAGTGCGACTTGGCCCAGGTTTTTCCTGAAAAGTGTGACCTGTGAGATGTGGGGGGTTTCAGTGTTGTGAGATGCTATTTTGGTCTAAGTTAAGGCAGTTTTGTTGATCTGAAGGCTGACAAAAATGATGGTTTTGTGCAGATATGGAAGATCTACGAATCAAGTGGAGAGAGAGAGACTTAGGTACATTACGGATGGAGATCCAGGTAGATCAGGGTGCCCGTCGTGCACTGGCTAAGTACGGGGTTCTGAAGTTTTTGGAGAACCCTTTGATGAGGGCAGGAGAGCCCTTTCTGGCCCGTATTATCAGTTACTGGGATCCGGATCAGGAGGCGTTTGTAGTGCAGGGGCACAGGATCGAGCTGACGATCCAGGATTTGTATTTCTTGACTGGTCTCCCACCATTAGGGATGGTGGGAAATACATAGCCAATGTTACCCCATGGGCATAACATTATGGAGTTTATTGAGCGACATTGTCGACCAGGGGTCTGAGTCAAAGGGACTCGAATATCCATTGGGGATCTAGAGAGGTTGGAGACCCGGGAAGTGGCCGCAGCAGTGTTATGGCTCTTAGGTAGCCAAGCGTTCCATCACATCACTGGAGGGAAACTGATGATCGTGGAGAGTGTGCTAAGTGGGACCTACAATGGGTGGGCCCAGATGATGTTGGTGTCGGTGAAACGACAGCTGTAGCTATGCAAGCGGCAAGTGAATCATGATTGCGCCTATGGGACAATGTTGTGCTCTTTCTTCTTTGAGAAGATCCTGACCTTACGACCTCATGTACAGTTTCCTGATGGAGGTCCGAGAGAGCCTCAGATGCGTCGGTGGGGATGATTACTGTGTAGAGGAGGAGGAGGGGTAGTCGGACGGGAGTGCCAACCAGAGTTCTTCGCCCATTGGGATCAGATGCCACTATACATAGACGATTATCCATATAATGGGATGAGTTATTGGGGAGTTCCGGACTTGCCGCTTCCACCTAGTCGAGTGTGGGGGCCCGATGGTAAGTGACAAGCAACTAATTTGTTATGTGCATTTTAGAGTTTGTGACTAGTATGCATGGTACTAATCGTTATATGTTTTGGAATGCAGATATAGCTCCAGTAAAACCGGCCGGATATATGGGACGACCTGCAACGACGGGAGCGACAGGGGCAAGTGGATCAAGGACGGCACAGAGTGAGGATATATGGCTGCTCTGGTGGAGGAAATTCATCGTAGATGTGAGGGGCTTCTGACGAGTGTATCGGAGCGTGGTTGGTAGGATTTAGATGACCGGTACATAGAGTTATGTATTGGGCTACCCTCGGAGTGGCGAGGTATCATGCGACGCATGGCGATGGCTGGTCAGGCGGTGTGTGATCTACGAGCTGCGAGAGCAGAGCCATTGGCTCGGGATCCTCCAGAGAGTGATTAGATGTAGGGAAGGTGGTGCCCCCCAGTGTCGATGTAGGGGCGAGTGGTGCCCCCCATTTTTGTAGTTTTGCTATTGTAACATGCTATGGGCATGTAGTATGTTTCAGAGTAGATGGACCCTAAAAACACGTGTTATATAATATATGTGATGTATATGTATTTGGTTAATGGTGTTAAATGTTATTGTGGTGTGTGTGATATATGCCAGTCTAGAACATGGTTTGCGATTTGATCTACGTAGTGATTTTAATCTCTAGGTATATGGCTAAATGTAATGAATCTAAATTCACGTATCAAAAGTTGCACTCGTAAATATTGTCTAAACAGGATAGGGTTATGCACACGATAGACACCATTAAGTTGTAAGACTAGAAGTAGGGAATCTAAATGGAAATGCAAATGGAGGATGTGATGAGAGAGAGCATCGGCTAAGAGACCACGAACTACATCATATTCAGCCTGATTATTGGTGGCTTGACGAATGCAGACCCCATGTTCAAGAACAAGGGTATGCAAGGGGGTAAAAATGGCCCAGGTGGCTGAGGCAAGGTTTCAAGAATGGCGACTGGCGCCATCGGCATAACCAAGGTAATGAGTGGACGAGAGGGTCGAGGGAATATCATCACAAGACGAGAAAAGGGAGGAAAAGCAGGGACGCATGTTGTGAAGTACATCATAGATACGGATGGGAGTATCGGGATGATGGGAAGGCAAGGAAAGGTGGTGGAAACCACAAGAGGCTGCAAAGCTACCTAGATCATCAGTAGAGGAAGAAAGGTGCACATACGAGTCATTATGGGAAATGACAGAAGAAAAAGTAAAAAGATGGTCGAAACATAAAGAGAACGAAAAAGTGGTGGAAAGGGGATCAAGTGAAACAGACGGAGTGGATTCAGAGGGGATGTACTCCGAGGGGTGTGCAGATGATGATAGGTATAAGAGAGGAGCAGCAGACTCGGACATCTCAACATCAAGGGGAGGGATGCCAATGGTAGCCGGGGGATCCTCAAGTAAACTTGACGCATACTGAGCAAGGATGGGCGAGGCAGATTGATTTTGTTCAACTTCGTAATCACGAATGACCTCTAAAGAGGCTCGGTAATGCGTGAGGTGAGGGAAATGGTGGGAATAATGGCCATGGACACCACACAGAGCACAGGGTTTGTTGGTGTGAAGAGTCTTGGGGTTCTTGGCTACGGATGAGGAAGAAATAGAGGTGTCAAGGACCGTAGATTCAGGGAACACAACTTTAACCATGGGTTGGATATGGGGCAACTCAGGAAAAATATGGGTGGGATGACCGATACCATCACACAAGGCACAAGGCTTGGCGGGTTGGGGAGGGGTAGGGTTAGGTGTGGTGGCCTTTTCATTGGATGCTCCCTTGCGAGCTTTTTGTTTCTTGTCAGTAGCTGACGCAGCATTAGGAGGGTTCTGCGAGGGGGTGAGGGGCATCGTGGTGGTGGAAGGAGCGATGGGGATCGGTTGTATTGGTGTCACAACTATGTATGGTTTGGGGTGGCCTGTTGGGGTCTCGGTTGGAGGGGTGAAATACCAAACGAGAATTCCCAAGGTTAAATTAGGAAGGGAAAGGGTGGCCATGACGGGGACCGAATAAACGCTGGGGGGGGGGGGGACAAGGAAGGGTATCTGACCGGCGAGGTAGTGACCAGGGGGGATGGCTCCCATATGGTGGAGACCTAAGGGAACTGACTCAGGAGGGTAGGAAGGTTCTTGAGTGTGATGGGAAGGGACGGGGGAAGAAGGTTCGATTGACTGAAGTGAAGGGCTAGGAGCAGGAGGCGGTGGGCGAGATAGAGGTTGATGACTAGCCGGAGCAGGCTGTGGAAGGCTAGCCTGAGACGATTACATCATGCAAACATTCGCTAAGCTAGGGTCAGAGACGGGAGGAGGGGGAGGACCAGGAAAATTTCCAAGCAAAGAGGAGTCTTTGTAGACGCCGGGGGAAACACTGGTCAACGAATCAACAGTTGGTTTATTGGTGACAGTAGAGATGGTGGACTCAGGGGAGGTCTGAGATTTTGGTTAATGGTAGGTCAATTGGTCAATGGTGACAATCTTGCCATTATGAGGGAAAAACATCTTGCGGTGGACTGCGGACGGGACGGCTGACATGGCATAAGTGTAACTACACCCCAAAAGGATGTTGTAGTCAAGAGGGGCGTCGATAACTTCAACGTCAACAGAAACAGTCTTGCTGGCAAGGGTGATAGGATAGTTACGAAATAGGCCAATGGGCTGGGAGGCATGGCCATCCCCAACACCAAGGGTGATGGTGGAAGGGGCCAGTTCAGGGGATCCGAGTTGTTTCCAAACCGAAGCAGACATTACGCAAGTAGATGCCCCCTCATCAATAATACACTGAGCAACATTGGCGTTTCGGATTTTGACTGGGATTTGGAAAGCAACTGAAGGAGGAAGAGGGGGATGGTCTGACTGATGGGCGTCGAAAAAAATCAATTGGTCATCAGTAGGATTGACAGCGCCCATGGCAGATAGTAGAGCCTTCTTTTGAGAAGGACACGACTGGAGGAGCTCCAGTGTTGAAATGGTAGCCAGAGATTGGGCAAGGTCTTCTACTATGCTGTATGAATGGGCAACCTGACCAGAGGCAACATTTCGGTGTAATGGTCCTTAGGAGGCTTGGGATGAACCACGGATTTTGGTGGAGGGAGTTGTAAGGGACCATTGGGTGTCGATAGAGGCTCTGTAGGACCTGACGATGGAGACTCAGAGACAGATGTGACGGGAGGTGTGGAATACTGACGGGACCGAGTTTGAAGGTTGAGGTTGATAGTGAGAGGTGGGTCAGAATCCATCATGAGAATCTGGTAATCAGAGGAACTAGAAGGAGAAGGTTGAGTGGTTACCAGGGCATGAGGTGGTTGAGTGGCCATGAATCCTTGTTGCGGGAAAGGATTGGTAAACACAGTAGGTTGAGAAGTAACGGGGGTGGGAGGGGTAGTAGGGGAGGAGTGCTGTCCATGTACGGTGGCCTGAGAATCCCAAATTTTCCGCATTTGTGGTAATAAGGGACAATCGTGAGTGTAGTGACCATAAACACCGCAACACGAACAGGGCTTATTGGTGCGTAGTGGCCTGTCCAGCTTGGGCTGAGAGCCCTGTGGCTGGTTGGCAGTGATAAGGTCGATAGTGGAAGGATTGGGTCCATGATTACCAGAAGCAGATTGATTGCCTCTTCTCCTTTTTTGAGAAGAAGGAAAACTAGGTGCCCCCTGCTGTGCAAATACGTGCCCTGGAGGGGGTAGTAAGTGCGGTTGTGGGGGCGGATAAGGCAAGGGAGTGGGAGGTCTGAATGCTGGAGGAGCTAGGACACCACGTTGTGGATAAGGATAAGGAGTAGGGTGGGTAGCAGTAAGGTAAGCAGGGGGGTGGGCAAAAGGAGGAGGCATGCTGTAGCCTGAATACATGCTTCTTGGAGGGGAAAAAACACCGGAGGGGCTGGACCCTAGAGGAAAACCATGGCCCGGAGGGGGTTGGGCAGAGGTATGTGACAGGGCTCCAACAATACCGTCGGCAGAATGAGATGCCCCCGAGGCATTAGGGCCACCGGGTTTGGGAAGGTCAGGAAGGATGGTATAAACATAACCAAATTGGGTGTAGATAAGGTCATACTTCAAGGCTAGTTGGAGGGCGGCTTCTTCGGTTTGGGGAAAATGGGATGCGACATCTTTGCCAATGGGAGGTAAGAGGGAGCGAAGGAACCAGTCCATGTAAACCTGATCTTCAAAGGGGGGAGAGCGGCACAAGCTCCGTCTTTGCCGCCATTCCTGGACATGAGCAGAAAGGCGGGTCGAAGAGGATTGATGGAAAGAGGTTAAAATCTCGGTACCAGTGTCGTATCAGAGGGGGAGCTAGAAGTAGGATAAAAAGGCTTGGGCAATGGTCGCAAAAGTGGTATGGGCGGAGGTGGCCTGTTCAACATACCATTTAGAAGCGTCACCTATAAGCGTGCGTTGGAACAATCTAAGATGGATGGAGTCATCGGTGATGGAATTAAAGAAGCACCACATGTGGAAAGATTAGATATGGTTAGAGGGATCTTCGCTAGCAAGGCCTTCGAACTTGGGAATGTCGGAGGGGAGTTTGGTTGGCATAGCAGGCCAACTAACATCATGGCGGATAGGATCGTTAATCAGCTGATTGAAGTCGGGGAGACTAAGGCTGGCCATATAAGGGAGTAATGGGGTAGTCGAGGTAGGTCCCGAGGTGGTTCCACTGGAAATAGACCCAGAAGTAGTACTGGGGTTATTGCTGGTGGTAGGCCTTGAAGTAGACATGGTGAAAGCGACAGGGGGAGAACCAGGAGGGGGAGAACCTGAACAATCAGAGGAAGAGTCGGAGTGTGGACTTAGGGAAAGACTTACTCGATGACGACGAGAAGGAGGAAGTCGACCAAGCGGAAACTGAGGATGAAGGCCAAGAAGTCTTCGGGAGAGGCGCCTTGGGGGCGCAATGATGACGGGAAGAAGGAAACCGACAAGGGCAGGAAGGGACAAAATCAAGTGAGGTCAAGGGCATAAAGGTGCAGTGAAAATTGATTTTAAAGTCTTTTCCAGGCAGTGTTAACCAGGCGCTTCTTCACTTAGGGTCAGTGTGTGGCGTGCGTTAATTTTAATTGTTTAAACCCAGATGTTTTGAGATTAAAAGAAAAAGTGTGTTGCGTAATGGAAAAGAAATCTGTAGTAAATAAAACTGAAAAAACAGGAAATTAACAACTAAAAATGCAACAAGCTAACCCAAGAAGGCGGGTCTCTCAAAACTAGTCGATAAGAGGGAAAAACTAGGCAAAGCACGCTAAAAAGAGGCCAAAAGATCTAAGGTCCGGAGCGACTAGGATCGAAAGGGTAAGTCTACTGAAAAGTGGTGCAGAGAACAACAAAGAGGCAGAGGCAAGGTTGCTGCTGAAAAGGAGGAGATCAGCTAAAGATAGAAGGGACAAGGTAGTGGCCTTAGAAATGAACCCAAACAAAACGATATGAGGTGTTTTGAGAGGGAGAAGAGTTGATCTAAAGGGATCTGAAAAGGAGGTATCAGATCTCAGAAAAATAGGGCTGAAACTCTGTAAATTCAGACTTCTGAAAACATAAAAGGCTTGCCCACAAAAAGTGGAGGGTACTAGAGCCCTAAGGGGTAAGATTCCCTCTTGGTTGAGTGGAGCAGATTGGAAACAGGTCCAAACGGGAAGAGACAGAGGCTGTAAAACCCTAACAGAAGCTTCAGACAAACCCAAAAAAAGTGCTGGAAAATTTGCAGAAAAAGTGCAGGTTGCAGGTTCTGACCTGTTTTCAGTCCAAGTCGCAGGTTTGGGGCAGAAAAGTGCATCCTAAGGCTCAGGTCGAACTTTTTGGGCCAATAAGTGCGACCTGCAGATCGGCTGTCTCGGCGGCAGATTTCAGAAAATTTTTGTCGTCTCAGCTGCGGTTGATGTTTGTTACCTGCGCAATAAGGCCAGAAACACATGGAAGTTAAAAATTTGACTCTTTAAATGGTTTTAGGGGTGAAAATCACCATAAAAATAGGAAAAAAAAAATGGAAGAGAAACCCTAGGGTCTGAAACAGCTGGATATGCAGGAATAGTTAAAACGACAGTGGTCGCAAAAGAAAACCCGTGTGGAGTCGCGAATTGTTAGTATGAATATTTCATCGTAAAATATCACTTTAGCTACGCATAAAAAATATCCCTAACATCAATTATGGCTACAAAATACCTTTAATATTGCTGCACAAATTCATATCTAAGCACAAAAGATATTAAGCAGATGAAAAATAACATAGCTCCATAGATCCAATGAACAAGACAAGAAGAATGTATATGAAAGAATTTTGTATTATATTAAAGAATGGGGCACCTGAGAGGAAAACAAGAAAGATGTTTTCCAGTTCTCCTCAGTGGGATGGGTTCTTGGAAGTCCTCAGTGTTTCAGATCTAGCATTTCTCTCTCTTATGGATGTGGGAAAGCAAACATAGAACTCAATGGGAGTTCACAAAGTAAAATGGAAAATGGTGACCAAGAGAAGATCCAGAGTGATCTAATGAAATGAAGGTGACTAATGAATGGGGAAATCCCCCCTATTTATAACAAAATATTGGGGTGGTCTAGAACTCAGTGCATGAATAAAATATTATTAATCGAATTCTAGAAGCACCCTTTAGGAATATTTTAATATATTTGTTGGAGGGAAAAGGGTTCTTGACTTGGGTCAATTCCTTTATTTATAAATAATAAATAAATAAATTATTTATTTATCATTTTAGGGAATATAATCAAATAAATAATGGTTTTTTAATTATTTATGGATGATTTAGTCAAATTTAACTAAGAATATTATTTAAATAATGATTTAAATAACTTATTCTTAGGAAATAATTAAATAAATAAGGGTTTATTTAATTAATTTCCTTGTTTTGAGTTAAATATGACCGGGAAATATAAATGAATAAGTCATTTTAGGTGGTGAAAGAAATTTTACTTAGGGTAAAATTGGTCTTACATGGTGTACTTGGGTTCATCTAATGATAATGAGTTAGATGACCAAAAAAATGTTGTAACAACTAGCTTGTCTTGAGATCCAGCAACAAAAATACAAGTACTCCCTTCATTCTGATTTGAAAGAACAATTGATTGCCGAGTGATAGGAAGGCACAGAGAGGTATAAGCTTCTGCCATCTGAGTGTTAGCTATAAATTCCTTGACCATGAGAAATTATGGCATATCATCTCTCTCAAGCTCATATTCCTCAACTTCATGGTCTAGGTCATTCTTAAACAGAAAAAAATCTTCAAGATTATCAAACATGACAACCTTATCATCTTCATGAAAGAAAATATTATCTGTCTGCTGATCTATAAAGCTAATTACAAGACCGTCATCATTTTCAAAAGAGGAAGAAGTTTCACCAACACTTTCTTAACCATGTGCGCACTGCAAATCTGCTTTAGCTTGGGCTGTAACATGACCTTTTAGGAGTTGATCTATCTCATCTTCAGAAAAAGGAGATAATAATTTTTGTTTTTTTTTTCTTAAACAGTGATTGTCTTCATGAAATAACATTTTAAAACATGAAAAACCTGAATGGCAGTCCTTAATTCCCTGATATTCTGAAATTTTAAAACATTATTGATCATCTTCATATGACATGGCAATCAAATTATCATTTATCACTGAGTTATTGAAAGAAGTTTTTTCACTTACTTGAAAAAAGATCTCATCTTGCTTTTCATGAACTGACTGGATTACCTCCTCATGAAGGCTTTTTTCTAATGAAATGAGAACATTTGGATCAATAACTTTGTCTTCTTCATTCCAGATGATCTCAACAGCAAATCTCTCCTTCATGGGATTTAGCACAAGGTATTCTTGATCATCACGATCTGAATCTAGATCTGAAATAGCTGTCTTGACTTTATCACATTCTGAAATTGAAACTTGACTTTCCTACATATTGTCTTCTTCTATGGATAGATCTGAAATAAAACCTTCTCTTTCATCATTTTACATTATACTAAGATCTTGATCCTGCTGCAAAGTTTCCTGAGCATCTTGATGAGTATCCTCTAAGTTCTCTATATGCTGCTGAAATGGATTTTCGTACAGAGCCCCCATGATCTCATCATCCATGAAGTCATCATATTCATAAAATTTTTCAAGATTTTCAATAAAACTATGAACATGGCTACAACAGTTCTGAACTAAAGTTAAAGATGGATAAGATTCTTTATACCTTTCAAAGAACATGGTATGAAAATCCTTTAAACAGTAAATAAAAGCAGGCGCCAAAATTTCATACCAAGATTGGGCTTCACCTTCCAGAGTACCCATGAATATCTTCATCAAGCAGTCTTCAGTAAAATCAACCTTCAACTTGCGAATATGTATGTGAAATCTAACCAGATGTAAAGCAGCATCCTTCCTATGATCATCTTTAAACGTAGGCAAATTCCTTTGCCAATCTACCTTAGGAATTTTATTTGGAAAACCTGGAATGTGATCTCGGCTCATGGGAGCGTATCTTCTTGCAACGCTTGCCATCTTGAAAATATTAAAGCTACTGATCTTCCTGCAGTAGAGTCACCATGAAGTATTTATTTCTGGATTTTTCAGTGAATGGAGTCGCCAGGTGAATGATTCAGCCTTTATATATATCCAACTGTTGTTCACCATCAACAATCAGATCTAAACTTTGTCGTTCTTTACTAGGGAAGATATTACGGGGGTGATGAATCCTTGATACTAAAACTTCCCCAGTATGGTCGCCATAGATGTTAGCAGCCAAATTGGACCCCAGGCTGAAAAGGGAAAAACAGGGTAACAACTAAACCACGCTTAGCCTTGTAGCTAGCCCTACACGGACAGGAGAGGGCTCTCTCCGTGAAAAGATATTCAGTAAAGTGCAATAATAATCTGATATTAGGCTAGATAAAATGATAGGGATAAAAGGTTTAATAAATGAAATGAATTTCAGGGATGTGTGGGATATAGAAGGGGCAATTTTGAAACGAGGGATTAAATCAGGACACAGGGTATTTCATGGGGCAAGATAAGCAGGAAACTTAGCAATTTAAATTTAATAAGGATGGGATGGCAAGACTGGTGAGGAGCTGAAAAGGGCACAATAAATGGATCCTCTTCAAATAGAAGAGAAAACACAGAGAATGAATGATTTCCCAAGGCAAGGCATGAAAATGGATCCTACCTTTCTATCTTGAAAGCATTCAAAATGAAATGTTTAAGGATGAGAGATGGAACATAAAATTTACATATGAAACAAAGGAAAGAAACGAATGTTAAATCTCATACCACATGGATCCCACAAATCATAGCTACATCTTTTATTAATCCCTGTCAAACTGTACAATGGAGCGCAAAATGTTCTTCCACACTATTCCCCTACTTTTGAGTTTACAGACCTCATAATTTTTCCCCTTTTTCAAATGATTTGTGATTACAATAAATAGAACAGATTTGTGGGAATATAGATCGAAAGAAAAAGGAGCTGTTATAACAACTCAAGAACTAAAAACTAAAGATAGAAAACAAGAGCCAATAATCTTTCCGAAAGGACGAGCTACGTTACATTTGAAATTTTGTTGATAACCAATGAGGAGGCGAAACCTGTAGCATAGAATCCTTTGAATCATAATTGAAGGTGTAACTGTTACGAATTAGTTTCTCGGCCTCTGACTGTTGCTTTTCCATTCTATTATTACTTTGAAGAAACTGACTTTAATAAGATGTTGTTGAAATAAAATAAAATGAATTTATGCCTTGTGAAGGGAAAAACCGATTTTGGAATGAGTGGGGTCCATATGGTAAATTGCAATCAGAATCGATGGGCGGAAGAGGGGATACCATATAAAATGGAGTATATAAAACATGGCATGCGATGGTATCATTGCAATCGGGATCGGGGTCGAGCAGGATGTTATTTTAAACGAAGAAACGAAAGTTCTGATGCGATTTGGCAAGGCCCGATGGTGCAATATACAATAGGGTGGGGAGACCCTTTGAAAACAAATGAAAATGATTTTTTATTTTATACGAAAGGGAAGAATGATTCTATAACGGGTGGAGGGCTAAAGGTGGGACCGGGAATTATACATCGCAATCGGAGTCGGGAGGTCGGGGCGGTTTATTGCATAATAGAGTTTCTCCGATGCGATGGGAATAAAGTCTTTGTAATACGAAACAAAATAAAATTTAGCTTTTACAAAGGGAAGGGCCATACTATCATGAATGGGGCGAAAGATTTATGGTGGGTCCAAAATTCAATCGGAGGCAGGATTTAAACGGTGCAATTGGGTTGAAGGAGTTTAATCGGAAGGGAGTCTGTGGAGGCGTCGATTGAATCTGGGCCGTCCGATCGGATGGGCAAAACGACGGTGGAGGGATGGTTGGAGACGGGACATCGGGAGGCGATATTTGAAAGGCCTGATCGGAGCACATATATACATGTTGCAATGGGTTTTATAATATGAAACTTTCAATTATTACAAGTTTCCGAAAGCATGAGGGGGAAGTGGTTTTATAACGGCGGGGACTTTATAATATAAAACTTTTTATTATAAAGTTTAGGGAAATGGTGGGGAAGTGGTTTATGGAATAAATCGCATAAGTAATTTAATAATTTTATAATGTGATTTTATGATCGGAAGGGGGAAGAAATGGATTTATAAAGGAAAATTTAAACTTTAATAAAATAATATTTGGGAAAAGGGTGGCAAAAGGGAAGGTTGGGAAATAGGGGAACTTTACTTAACTTAAGCATAAATTTCAATCCAAAAGTTAGTTTTGAGAGTGCAGTATACCATTGGAAAGCTCTTCCCGGGCTCTTTCTGATGAATCTACTTGGAAGGTGATTTGGCACTGACCATGCTATGAAAAAATTCTCTGAAGGCAGGGTGATGACTTTGTGGAGATGATAGCTTTATGAATTACAACTTATTACATATGATGATATAAAATTACATAATGAATAATAATAAAGGAAAAATATCATGTTTTCATCTCAAAACATGGTTTTGAGGTGAAAATTACATGAAACTAAATAAAATATTTCTTTGATCTTTCGGGTGCTGTGACTTTGAGTTTATTGACTTCCTCATGACCTTGTTGATATTTATTGACACTTGACTCATTAATTTGACCATGGTGAGACCATTAGGGGAATTTTGAGGTCTAAAATGGGCCTCATAAGAAAAATGTACAACAAAAATAAACTTTATAACAACCAATAGGATTCAAGATGATGATGTCATCCATAATGGATGATTCACCATTTTTGGAGTAAAAAAGTAAAAATATTAAAAAATAATAAAATAATAAAACTATTTTTTCAACTCGTATTTTAAACTTATCTCCCAAAATTTTTACTCAAATTTCGAGCGGGAGTACTCGTTGGATGCGGAATTTAATTCCTCATCCAAGGAGTACCCATGTTGCATACTTTCGATGAACTCTTCTACATGAAAAATGAGAAATACATAAAAAACGTGATTGTAATCACATTTTTTTATGTATTTCTCATTTTTCGTGTAGTAGGACCCATCGAAAGTATGCAACATGGGTACTCCTTGGATGGGGAATTAAATTCCGCATCCAACGAGTACTCCCGCTCGAAATTTGAGTAAAAAATTTGGGAGATAAGTTGAAAATATGAATTGAAAAAAGTAGTTTTTTCATTTTTCCCTCTAAAATTTGATGATGTCATCAAATCTTATTAGATTTTTTCCACTATTATTTTATAATTTCCTTAGGAGGCCCATTTTAGACCTCAAAATTCCCCTAATGTGTAGAAACTGATGAGACCCATCCTATGACCTACTGATATGATTTTGAGAATAAAAGTGATTAATGACTAAATACCATAGAGAGGAAAATCAGCAAGTACCTCATGAGGGAAAACTGATAAAAAATTACTACCATCAATGAATCCACGACCTAGTGGAATGGTGAAATTTATTCGGTATGAGACACCTAATATGCAAATGCAAAAGAGTAGTTTTGATCACTGATGGCAGTATGACTAGACTAACACTAACAAAAACCACTTTCAATTCAACTCAAAATATATATAAAGAAGAGAGAATCGAACATAAACAAAATACTGGTATATAATAACAAGAAGAATTTCAGATTCAAACCATTTGCCCGAATATTACATTTGTGGGCCTCTTGTCTCTCGCCCTTTACATGAACTCTCACACCTTTTCTCTCTATATCACTGTGTCTTTCATCCTCACACAAACCTCATATTTATACATAATTGTGGATTAATTTCAATCCATGATTTCCTCCACCAATAACTCAACCAAATTCTAAAATAGCTTTATCCATTTTTGACTCAACTTAAGTTCTATTTAAGGAGTTCTTAATCGCTAAAATATCTATCCAACTCAACTCCAACTCATATTCTCAATTAATTAAGAGAATATTTACAATAAATCTCACACTCAGATTTTTTATCTTAATTTATTTTTAAAATGTACATAATTTATAAAATAATTAAAAAAAAACATCACCCCCTATATCACACAAATAAATAATGAAATTTTTTCTCGATGCTCCTACATCAGACAGTGCGTTGCATATGCACCTAAGCTTCATTTTGAGTGCATTCCAATGCAGTTTTCGATGCCTAAGGGTGTGTTTCCATATTTTGAAAAATAATTTACCCCAAGGGGCCCAAATCGTTAAAAAATTGCAATGAAATGACTATTGAAAGAAATAGGGGGTTTATGGCACCAACCTGGATCAAACGACGATGAAAACTGTCCACAAAATCGATCGTAATCAACAGCTGAAGTTCGACAGGGAAAATAGGTTCAAAGCTCCAAAATGAAAATGGTAAAAATGAATAGTAAAACTCTTTTAATTATTCATTTGATTATTTGCAAATCATATTTATTTATGTGACTATGGTTTTATTCAATTTTTATTATGAAATGGGTATTTTAATCCATTTGATGTTGTTTTGAACAAGCTTGCAACTGATTAGCAGATTAGTCGTGCACATTTATTTCAAGAATGATTTGACCACAAAGCATACTTTTATTCTTATTTTTTGAGCTTTGATAAAAATGAAAAAGGATTTGAAGCACACTTTTATCTCTTTTTCGAGCTTCGATAACGACGAAAAAGGAACCCTAGGAGTCTTCCTTTAGCTCTTTTCAGCCTCCGATAATGTGAAAATATTGTCGAGCACTTGTCTCTTCGAGCTTGTAAAAGTAAATTAATTGATATCAACTCAGTATAAGTTCAACCCTTTTCTGGACTGAGATATATTATTTACGAAAAAGGAAAACCTTAGTCGAACATGGCTAGGAGGTTCTCTCAGATATCATTTTACACTTTTTCGGATTTGAGCGACAACTTTACGAAAATGTACCTATGGATTTTTCTTTTGTCCTCTTTTTCAAACTCTCTAAATATGAAAAATGACTCAGCTTCCATTGTCGTTAGGCTCCTTAAAACATAAAATAACAACGGGCTTGTCGAACATGGAAATAATCGAGTTTCATTCATCGCTAGACTCGTTAAATTATTAAATAGTGATACATTATTCGCCCAAAGGGTTGAATTATAGATCAAACATATGTTATCCTCCTCAAGCTTGTTAAAAAATAAAGAGGTACTGGTCGAAAAATGAGCGGGGAAAATTTGGGAAAGTGAACAAAAATTTTACGGTAACAAGTCGCTCTTGAACATGAAACTTCACTCCATCATCGTGACTATTTGGGTTGGTTAATATTCTTGACGGTTCATTCATACCTATGGTTCATCATACCTTCACTTCGGTTTTGGGTCAATGCTGCCAACTCATCTCAGTTTCACTGATATGTTCAAGAGAAGTCATCCAGTTAATACTCATCCTTTTGCAATACTCATAAACCTTCATTCTCATGACATTCATCCCTGAACATTGCTATATCAAGTCAAATTATCTATTTTGGAATTCGACATCAAATTATTTATTCACGCCTTACGAAAAGTACTGTAGTACCCTATGAGCCATTGCATCAATGTTGGTTCTCTCGTATTTGTTAATAGCTCACATCATTGGCTGGTAATAAAATGATGTATTACCATGTTCGACTACAAATCATATATTCGCATGGCTAGACTTGTACCTGAATGATCGAGTGAACGAGATAGGAAGACCCTGGATCTAGTTTCAGCCATCCGGGCTGTGATTTCAGGATTGCTGTACACATCATATGTATGATGACCTTACATAAAAAGCATCATCCGAGAATGGGCCTCTATATGTAGGCATGTATGTATTGGGAAAAATTCCAATGTAGATGACTTTATACACTATGTACATGTTATTAGATAGTTTATGTGTTGAGCATGAGAATGCCTCCCTCAGTGATTCGTGCTCAAGATGAAAATATCATGATGTAATGTATTGTAAGATTGATGTAGGTCGCGACTCCGCTTCTGTTCTAGCCCATCACATCATAAAACATCTCATTCAAAAAATATTTTTATTATTCTGACTTCATGCTTTAGGGGGTAGCTATTATAGGTCAATTTGGGCATCATCCCCGATGACCTGGTCAAACTGGACATCATCCGCAGGACCAATGAAATAGGGTCTATCATAACCTTACATTTCAGTTGCTGTATGCCCTAAGAGAAGAACAAATCATCCATGACTTCTATTGAAATATTTCCAAGGTTTGAAGTATATGTTATATCACTTATGAGCTCACCAATGCTGCCTCTCGATGGACTACTACGTTGCATATGGAGCTCCCTCCATTCAAGGGTGCATTGCAATGCACTTCTCGACATTTAAGAGTGCTTTGGTCAAATGAGAGTGAAATTCTCATTGTTACAGAATCTCCACATGGCCAGTGCCTTCTAGAAGTTTCCATATGTGTCAAATTTCAAATCCAAGTGTCCATATAACACCTATGAGCTTGGGAACATGTCTTGCCTATGATTAGAAAGTAATTGCTTGAGAAATTACCTTTAGTTGACCTATAAATTGAGCACAGATCCTAGTGCTTGGGAAGGAATAAATTTGGTAAAGAAATGATGTTGTATTATCAATTGAGAGAGTGATAGAAGTGATATGTTGCTGGTGAGATGTTGATTGTGATGAGGATGGGATGATGCTGGAGCTAGTGACATCAAATCAATCCTTGGTTGTAACCTTCCCCTTCTACTCATTAATAAATATTTTTGTTCATTTTCCCATATATGTATCTGTTTATGTTTCTATTTCTCATATGATGGACTCTTAATTGATATATATGTTTCATGTTCAATCGATTTAACTGATTAAGATAAATAGGCATCTATATATTGCAATATATTTGTTGTTTAGTTTTTATACTTGCAGGAACTAGTCTGGTGATCTAAGTTGGACTGGAAGCTACAAAAAAAGCGACAGAAGGAGAATACGAAGTGCTTGGATCACAATTAGGTCCTTCTATATTTTTGTGTCTATATTTACTCTTAGAGAAAGTGTCTTCAAAGTCTTTGATCTGTTGTTCTAAATGCATAGAATCACATTTAGGGAATTTTATTTATCCATAATTCATAATTCTGCATAACATTTAAATTCTCCTATTGCCTCTACAACTTGCTCCAATGGCTCCAAAACATCAAAATATACCAAGAATGACTCATCCTGAGCCTAAATTGGTCGAAAATTGCCTCAGTTAAATGGAAAAACCATTTTTTCCTAGTTTTTCTCCACTAAATCTGGATGTCCGCCAGATAAATCCACTAAATGTGGAAGTTCGCCGAATTTGGCGGGTCTGCCAAAGGTGCCGCCAAGACAAGTATGCGATTAATGTTAAGATAAGTGGTGTTTAAGTGGAGTTAAGCGCGTTTAGCACTAACCCACACTTATCCGTTATTGTCGGATTAACATAACATAACCACAAATTATTGTATTAATACATGGCTTAACACATTTAAATCTTCGCAGATCACATCGTAGTCACTTATCACAGATCGCAGCGTAGTCACTTATCGCAGATCACATCGCAACCCCGCTATAAATCATTCTATGTTGCCTGCTTCATCTTGCGATTGTGATACCCCAATGGAATATATGGCATCGCAATTCTGCCACCTTGTTAACACTTTATGTTGCCTGCTCCTAAAAACCCCCGATACGATTGGTAGGACCCACCTTATCGCCATTTCACTTACCGCACAATCGAAAATTTCAAATTATTTTGTTGAAAATTGCAAAGGTTTCAGGCCATAGTTTAAATACTTTGGAATATGGATATATGTTGCGAATATATGTTGTGGCCCATTTGACTATGGTTTTGGCCATTAATCCCAACCTTTGTTTAAATAAATATACGAAAAAATAACCTTTCAATATAAAATGTATGCGCCTTCCAACCTTGCCATGGGGGGGGGGCATGTGGCAACCTCCGGCTACGCCACGTGGCCCTTCCCCATTGGCCCAAAAAATTCCACCATTGAAAATAAGCCATCATAGTAATAATTCCAAAGTTAGGAAATAGAAGACGAATTCAACTTCCCAAAGAAACATTGGCGAAACTGGTGATGACACTTGTCATAGTGTCACTAGCTGAAAAACTATAGAATATTCCCTGAAGATTCCTTAGGTGCTTACTAGCTTTCCAAGTCATAATTCTGTCAGTGTTTTGCACAATTTTTACCTGTTTGGAAAAATGAACAACGGACCATAAATCACTCATACGAACTTGGATTTTTGTGAAATTATTTGTGTTGGAATATTGGTGACGATCTCTATCCATTCGTTTTGGTCTGAAGCATTTTTGAGAAATTTCAACTTTTGGCTAAATACTGAGCTCTTGATCATATCTCCCCACTACAAGCCTTTTGGACCCCAAAAGATACTATCAATTGTTCAACAGTTGAGGGTATAGCTCCCTCACCCTTTCACTCTCCATCCATTTGACCTTTGAAGGATTTTGTCCCTTGAGTCCCACTCTAAGGTATTCGACATTCCCTCTTTTTGAAGTTTTGATTCTTTTGTCAAGTATGAGATCTTGATGAAGTTCATCAAGATATTCTGGTGAGAAATAATCTATTGATGGTAGCTGAACATGCTTTCCTTGATAATCAATCAAAGGAGGCTCAAACAATCTCAAATTCTCAACATTAACAATAGAATATATTTGCATACAAGGAGGCAAATCTAGCTTAAATGCATTAGTACCAATCTTTTCTAGAATTTTAAATGGACCATGATAGATTTCCTTGAGCTTTTTACCTTCTGTTAGGAATCTGTAATTAGCAAGATTGGAAAAGTCCAATCACAGAAACAACATAGTTTCAACCACTTTGGGATTCTAGGATCTAGCCCTCCTGAATCCGGAGAGGGATCTCTCCAATAAGTGCAAAGATGGATTTGTCTTTGAAGTTTTGGGTAATGATGTTAGGCTAGTTATGAAGGCTGAGGGTTTGTTTTGTTTTTGGATGGTTGAGCATGATTACTGTTTGAGGGAAAGTCCTAAATGGAAAGAGTTTCAAAGGTGTGAAGTTGCAAGCAAATAGAACAAGCTTTGGCCAGGAAAGATAGATAATTACATGTTTTAGTCCATTGGGCTATGGACTCGTAATAGGGTTTAATTGAAATAGCGAGAGGAAAGAGTGGTCCATGGGGCAAGTCATATATGTCTAAGGATCTCTTTGAAGTTTGATTTATGGAATGAAATGGTACAATAAGAAGGAGAATTAAACAGATGAGGAAAAAAGAGCAACCCAAGATCTGGTAAGTAATTCTAAACTAGCCAGCCTTTGACATAGACTCAAGAAAAACATAAAATTAAACTAGGATCTGGTAAGTACTTTTAAACTAGCCAGCCTTTGATACACTTTTAATAGAAAACATTTTTAAAACAAAGGGAAACTTGAAGGCAACTGTTGGAGTAGAAACTAGCGGGCCAGGCTCACCACATAGCTATGCTTTACTTGGCTACTTTCAAGACAAACACAAAGATAACACAGAATGGCCTAAGATCTGGTAAGTACTTCTAAACTAGCCAGCTTTTAACACATTCGAAGGGAAACATTAAGACAGTCTTTGGGGATAAAACTAGGACCAGGGCACACCATATCTTCCTTAGTTCATCTCTAATTAACTAATACTGAACATAACATTCAAGAATAATATTCAGCTAAGGAAATAAGACGAGGGAACGCCAGCATTCATATGCTTAAACTGAATTAAATCATTCCTAAATAACACATATTGGAAGAAAACATGTAAATAAATATTTTCAGTCAGAGAAGGGTACTGATATACAGTAAGTCCTAACTCTATGCATGATGTTCTTTATAAGAGAAGATGAACACAGTGAAAATAGAAATAAAATAACAAGTTACAATGATAAAAACATCACCGTCAACATAGACCAGGATCCCATAAATCAACTTGTATTGATGCTCCAAACCAGTTACAGCTTTAAGTTCAATGCTTTAGTTTAGCAATCATCTACTCGTCTCAGCCTAACTTATCTATCACAAGCAGAGCTCCAAGGGCCAGTGAAAACTATTTACAATCATAAGTTTAAGCTCAAATGTATTTCAAAGTTATGCAACCAACAATTCCTCATCTTCTTCAGAATTATTTATAGAAGAATGAGGAGGTGGGAGAGGATAAAAGATCTCCCAAGATAATCAATATAGTCTTAATGGCTTCTTGGCCTTTGAGGGGCTCGATGAAGAAGTTTACAGGTGTTTCACTGTATTAATTGATTTACATTTATGAATTAAGCTCCGTGGGAGCTTTTGTTGACCTTGGAGGCTCTGTTTTATATTAAAGTAACTCTGTTGATATTTCTTGCATTAATTTTTCTTAGCAGAATTAACTCTCTGGCTGCGCTAAGGTAAATATCTTCGTTTGATCAATAACTTCGGCCTCTGTTTGGATGTTGGTGGCTACAGGTGGCATTGTGGTAGCTGAGAGGAATCAATTTTCCTCTGTTGAGGCGGTGGAGGCCTATCTGTCTGATAACACTTTTGATTTACCTTTAATTCTGTTTTTAATTTGGGGGATTAGGCTTTTGATAATCAATCTTAGCCGTAATCCCCACAAATTTGTCTTCAATCTTCTTTTCTACTGTGGCAAGTCTTCAACACTAATACTCTTTTAATTGTGATTCGATAACACAGTTTCTTGTTGATGTGCAGGCCGCGCAGGGCTCTCAAGGCATCAATTCCCATGAAGCATTGACGAAACGTGGAATTTGAACCCCGCGAATGGTCTCCTTTAATGAATCAAAGGCACGGGAAACGTCTTTCCCGGCCTTCGGCCTTTCTTTCGATATAATGGAAAAACATTAATTCCTACAAAATACAAACAATAATTATAAAATCTCGCATTATTTGGGGAAAAACTGCTTCAGAGGGCATGGGAGGAGCGTAGCCGTTGGATGGAAACATCCAACGGTGGAGATCTGCATATAATGGTCGAAAGGAGAGCGATGGGAAGTAATAAATTAGATTCATCGATCTGCAGAGATCAACGGTTGGGAGCGATCTAGGACGTATAATAGAGAAATGGCGAAAAAACAAAGAAATAAGGTTAAAAAACCTTAGGCGGAGGGAAAATAAATTAAAAATTGAAATGGGTTTCTGGAGGAACACGAGCCGTCAGATGAGATCGAATGGACGGTCCAGATGCAATCAGAGGCATTCAATCAGCAGGGAAAGAATTTGTACAACACTGAAAACTTGTGATGCGATTGAGTGCTGACCCTTGATCTGCAGATCAGATCGACGGCGGAAAGTGAATCGAAGGGGTTTAAAAAGGCAGAGGAAGGGTTAATGATCGGAGTGAATTAGAGCCGTCAGATCTGAGGAAGGCGGGGATGAAATCAACGGTGGACAACCAATTAGGGGATCGACAATCGGGGGAAGAAATAAAACGCGCCCGATGGAAAATTGTGATGCGATTGAGCGCTGACCGTCGATTTGTAGATCAAATCGATGGCGGAGAGTGAATCAGGAATCGGTGATCGGAGGGGGCATTATGTTAAATGCGCTGAATGAGAATGTTGCGATGCGATGTTGCGCGAGCCATTTGATCGGCCTTAGATCAACGATCAATATCGTTTCAACTTTACACCGGCGGAAACCCTTATGATATATGAAAACCCAAAGTTTTCAATATAATCCAAAGTTTTAACACTTTCGGGGCAGGATATATATTTATGGTATGGTCTGGCACCCGACTACGGGGCCTTTAGCTATATGGAACATGATAGGCCTGGAGATTTTTATAACAAAGGACCAATCGCAATCGGAGCCTTTGGGCTTGGTCTTTTCAATCTAACCTTTAAACTTTTCTGATGTGATAAGTGCTTCGGCCTTTGCGCTTG
>CM076584.1:1207632448-1207694198 GCA_034641835.2 Pinus albicaulis
AGTCCAGGTCGCAGGTTTGGGGCAGAAAAGTGCATCCTGAGGCTCAGGTCGCACTTTTTGGGCCAATAAGTGCGACCTGCAGATCGGCTGTCTCGGCGGCAGATTTCAGAAAATTTTTGTCGTCTCAGCTGCGGTTGATGTTTGTTACCTGCGCAATAAGGCCAGAAACACATGGAAGTTAAAAATTTGACTCTTTAAATGGTTTTAGGGGTGAAAATCACCATAAAAATAGGAAAAAAAAAATGGAAGAGAAACCCTAGGGTCTGAAACAGCTGGATATGCAGGAATAGTTAAAACGACAGTGGTCGCAAAAGAAAACCCGTGTGGAGTCGCGAATTGTTAGTATGAATATTTCATCGTAAAATATCACTTTAGCTACGCATAAAAAATATCCCTAACATCAATTATGGCTACAAAATACCTTTAATATTGCTGCACAAATTCATATCTAAGCACAAAAGATATTAAGCAGATGAAAAATAACATAGCTCCATAGATCCAATGAACAAGACAAGAAGAATGTATATGAAAGAATTTTGTATTATATTAAAGAATGGGGCACCTGAGAGGAAAACAAGAAAGATGTTTTCCAGTTCTCCTCAGTGGGATGGGTTCTTGGAAGTCCTCAGTGTTTCAGATCTAAAATTCCTCTCTCTTATTGGTGTAGAAAAACAAACATGGAACTCAATGGGAGTTCATAAAGTAAAATGGAAAATGGTGACCAAGAGTAGATCCAGAGTGATCTAATGCAATGAAGGTGACTAATGAATGGGAAAAACCCTTCTATTTATAACAAAATATTGGGGTGGTCTAGAACTTGGTGCATGAATAAAATATTATTAATCGAGTTCTAGAAGCACCCTTTAGGAATATTTTATTATATTTGTTGGAGGGAAAAGGATTCTTGACTTGGGTCAATTCCTTTATTTATAAATAATAAATAAATAAATGATTTATTTATCATTTTGGGGAAATTATGGAAATATAATTAAATAAATAATTGTTTATTTAATTATTTATGGATGATTTAGTCAAATTTAACTAAGAATATTATTTAAATAATGATTTAAATAACTTATTCTTAGGAAATAATTAAATAAATAAGGGTTTATTTAATTAATTTCCTTGTTTTGAGTTAAATATGACCGGGAAATATAAATGAATAAGTCATTTTAGGTGGTGAAAGAAATTTTACTTAGGGTAAAATTGGTCTTACATGGTGTACTTGGGTTCATCTAATGATAATGAGTTAGATGACCAAAAAAATGTTGTAACAACTAGCTTGTCTTGAGATCCAGCAACAAAAATACAAGTACTCCCTTCATTCTGATTTGAAAGAACAATTGATTGCCGAGTGATAGGAAGGCACAGAGAGGTATAAGCTTCTGCCATCTGAGTGTTAGCTATAAATTCCTTGACCATGAGAAATTATGGCATATCATCTCTCTCAAGCTCATATTCCTCAACTTCATGGTCTAGGTCATTCTTAAACAGAAAAAAATCTTCAAGATTATCAAACATGACAACCTTATCATCTTCATGAAAGAAAATATTATCTGTCTGCTGATCTATAAAGCTAATTACAAGACCGTCATCATTTTCAAAAGAGGAAGAAGTTTCACCAACACTTTCTTAACCATGTGCGCACTGCAAATCTGCTTTAGCTTGGGCTGTAACATGACCTTTTAGGAGTTGATCTATCTCATCTTCAGAAAAAGGAGATAATAATTTTTGTTTTTTTTTTCTTAAACAGTGATTGTCTTCATGAAATAACATTTTAAAACATGAAAAACCTGAATGGCAGTCCTTAATTCCCTGATATTCTGAAATTTTAAAACATTATTGATCATCTTCATATGACATGGCAATCAAATTATCATTTATCACTGAGTTATTGAAAGAAGTTTTTTCACTTACTTGAAAAAAGATCTCATCTTGCTTTTCATGAACTGACTGGATTACCTCCTCATGAAGGCTTTTTTCTAATGAAATGAGAACATTTGGATCAATAACTTTGTCTTCTTCATTCCAGATGATCTCAACAGCAAATCTCTCCTTCATGGGATTTAGCACAAGGTATTCTTGATCATCACGATCTGAATCTAGATCTGAAATAGCTGTCTTGACTTTATCACATTCTGAAATTGAAACTTGACTTTCCTACATATTGTCTTCTTCTATGGATAGATCTGAAATAAAACCTTCTCTTTCATCATTTTACATTATACTAAGATCTTGATCCTGCTGCAAAGTTTCCTGAGCATCTTGATGAGTATCCTCTAAGTTCTCTATATGCTGCTGAAATGGATTTTCGTACAGAGCCCCCATGATCTCATCATCCATGAAGTCATCATATTCATAAAATTTTTCAAGATTTTCAATAAAACTATGAACATGGCTACAACAGTTCTGAACTAAAGTTAAAGATGGATAAGATTCTTTATACCTTTCAAAGAACATGGTATGAAAATCCTTTAAACAGTAAATAAAAGCAGGCGCCAAAATTTCATACCAAGATTGGGCTTCACCTTCCAGAGTACCCATGAATATCTTCATCAAGCAGTCTTCAGTAAAATCAACCTTCAACTTGCGAATATGTATGTGAAATCTAACCAGATGTAAAGCAGCATCCTTCCTATGATCATCTTTAAACGTAGGCAAATTCCTTTGCCAATCTACCTTAGGAATTTTATTTGGAAAACCTGGAATGTGATCTCGGCTCATGGGAGCGTATCTTCTTGCAACGCTTGCCATCTTGAAAATATTAAAGCTACTGATCTTCCTGCAGTAGAGTCACCATGAAGTATTTATTTCTGGATTTTTCAGTGAATGGAGTCGCCAGGTGAATGATTCAGCCTTTATATATATCCAACTGTTGTTCACCATCAACAATCAGATCTAAACTTTGTCGTTCTTTACTAGGGAAGATATTACGGGGGTGATGAATCCTTGATACTAAAACTTCCCCAGTATGGTCGCCATAGATGTTAGCAGCCAAATTGGACCCCAGGCTGAAAAGGGAAAAACAGGGTAACAACTAAACCACGCTTAGCCTTGTAGCTAGCCCTACACGGACAGGAGAGGGCTCTCTCCGTGAAAAGATATTCAGTAAAGTGCAATAATAATCTGATATTAGGCTAGATAAAATGATAGGGATAAAAGGTTTAATAAATGAAATGAATTTCAGGGATGTGTGGGATATAGAAGGGGCAATTTTGAAACGAGGGATTAAATCAGGACACAGGGTATTTCATGGGGCAAGATAAGCAGGAAACTTAGCAATTTAAATTTAATAAGGATGGGATGGCAAGACTGGTGAGGAGCTGAAAAGGGCACAATAAATGGATCCTCTTCAAATAGAAGAGAAAACACAGAGAATGAATGATTTCCCAAGGCAAGGCATGAAAATGGATCCTACCTTTCTATCTTGAAAGCATTCAAAATGAAATGTTTAAGGATGAGAGATGGAACATAAAATTTACATATGAAACAAAGGAAAGAAACGAATGTTAAATCTCATACCACATGGATCCCACAAATCATAGCTACATCTTTTATTAATCCCTGTCAAACTGTACAATGGAGCGCAAAATGTTCTTCCACACTATTCCCCTACTTTTGAGTTTACAGACCTCATAATTTTTCCCCTTTTTCAAATGATTTGTGATTACAATAAATAGAACAGATTTGTGGGAATATAGATCGAAAGAAAAAGGAGCTGTTATAACAACTCAAGAACTAAAAACTAAAGATAGAAAACAAGAGCCAATAATCTTTCCGAAAGGACGAGCTACGTTACATTTGAAATTTTGTTGATAACCAATGAGGAGGCGAAACCTGTAGCATAGAATCCTTTGAATCATAATTGAAGGTGTAACTGTTACGAATTAGTTTCTCGGCCTCTGACTGTTGCTTTTCCATTCTATTATTACTTTGAAGAAACTGACTTTAATAAGATGTTGTTGAAATAAAATAAAATGAATTTATGCCTTGTGAAGGGAAAAACCGATTTTGGAATGAGTGGGGTCCATATGGTAAATTGCAATCAGAATCGATGGGCGGAAGAGGGGATACCATATAAAATGGAGTATATAAAACATGGCATGCGATGGTATCATTGCAATCGGGATCGGGGTCGAGCAGGATGTTATTTTAAACGAAGAAACGAAAGTTCTGATGCGATTTGGCAAGGCCCGATGGTGCAATATACAATAGGGTGGGGAGACCCTTTGAAAACAAATGAAAATGATTTTTTATTTTATACGAAAGGGAAGAATGATTCTATAACGGGTGGAGGGCTAAAGGTGGGACCGGGAATTATACATCGCAATCGGAGTCGGGAGGTCGGGGCGGTTTATTGCATAATAGAGTTTCTCCGATGCGATGGGAATAAAGTCTTTGTAATACGAAACAAAATAAAATTTAGCTTTTACAAAGGGAAGGGCCATACTATCATGAATGGGGCGAAAGATTTATGGTGGGTCCAAAATTCAATCGGAGGCAGGATTTAAACGGTGCAATTGGGTTGAAGGAGTTTAATCGGAAGGGAGTCTGTGGAGGCGTCGATTGAATCTGGGCCGTCCGATCGGATGGGCAAAACGACGGTGGAGGGATGGTTGGAGACGGGACATCGGGAGGCGATATTTGAAAGGCCTGATCGGAGCACATATATACATGTTGCAATGGGTTTTATAATATGAAACTTTCAATTATTACAAGTTTCCGAAAGCATGAGGGGGAAGTGGTTTTATAACGGCGGGGACTTTATAATATAAAACTTTTTATTATAAAGTTTAGGGAAATGGTGGGGAAGTGGTTTATGGAATAAATCGCATAAGTAATTTAATAATTTTATAATGTGATTTTATGATCGGAAGGGGGAAGAAATGGATTTATAAAGGAAAATTTAAACTTTAATAAAATAATATTTGGGAAAAGGGTGGCAAAAGGGAAGGTTGGGAAATAGGGGAACTTTACTTAACTTAAGCATAAATTTCAATCCAAAAGTTAGTTTTGAGAGTGCAGTATACCATTGGAAAGCTCTTCCCGGGCTCTTTCTGATGAATCTACTTGGAAGGTGATTTGGCACTGACCATGCTATGAAAAAATTCTCTGAAGGCAGGGTGATGACTTTGTGGAGATGATAGCTTTATGAATTACAACTTATTACATATGATGATATAAAATTACATAATGAATAATAATAAAGGAAAAATATCATGTTTTCATCTCAAAACATGGTTTTGAGGTGAAAATTACATGAAACTAAATAAAATATTTCTTTGATCTTTCGGGTGCTGTGACTTTGAGTTTATTGACTTCCTCATGACCTTGTTGATATTTATTGACACTTGACTCATTAATTTGACCATGGTGAGACCATTAGGGGAATTTTGAGGTCTAAAATGGGCCTCATAAGAAAAATGTACAACAAAAATAAACTTTATAACAACCAATAGGATTCAAGATGATGATGTCATCCATAATGGATGATTCACCATTTTTGGAGTAAAAAAGTAAAAATATTAAAAAATAATAAAATAATAAAACTACTTTTCAACTCGTATTTTAAACTTATCTCCCAAAATTTTTACTCAAATTTCAAGCGGGAGTACTCGTTGGATGCGGAATTTAATTCCTCATCCAAGGAGTACCCATGTTGCATACTTTCGATGAACTCTTCTACACGAAAAATGAGAAATACATAAAAAACGTGATTGTAATCACATTTTTTTATGTATTTCTCATTTTTCGTGTAGTAGGACCCATTGAAAGTATGCAACATGGGTACTCCTTGGATGGGGAATTAAATTCTGCATCCAGCAAGTACTCCCGCTCGAAATTTGAGTAAAAACTTTGGGAGATAAGCTGAAAATATGAATTGAAAAAGTAGTTTTTTCATTTTTCCCTCTAAAATTTGATGATGTCATCAAATCTTATTAGATTTTTTCCACTATTATTTTATAATTTCCTTAGGAGGCCCATTTTAGACCTCAAAATTCCCCTAATGTGTAGAAACTGATGAGACCCATCCTATGACCTACTGATATGATTTTGAGAATAAAAGTGATTAATGACTAAATACCATAGAGAGGAAAATCAGCAAGTACCTCATGAGGGAAAACTGATAAAAAATTACTACCATCAATGAATCCACGACCTAGTGGAATGGTGAAATTTATTCGGTATGAGACACCTAATATGCAAATGCAAAAGAGTAGTTTTGATCACTGATGGCAGTATGACTAGACTAACACTAACAAAAACCACTTTCAATTCAACTCAAAATATATATAAAGAAGAGAGAATCGAACATAAACAAAATACTGGTATATAATAACAAGAAGAATTTCAGATTCAAACCATTTGCCCGAATATTACATTTGTGGGCCTCTTGTCTCTCGCCCTTTACATGAACTCTCACACCTTTTCTCTCTATATCACTGTGTCTTTCATCCTCACACAAACCTCATATTTATACATAATTGTGGATTAATTTCAATCCATGATTTCCTCCACCAATAACTCAACCAAATTCTAAAATAGCTTTATCCATTTTTGACTCAACTTAAGTTCTATTTAAGGAGTTCTTAATCGCTAAAATATCTATCCAACTCAACTCCAACTCATATTCTCAATTAATTAAGAGAATATTTACAATAAATCTCACACTCAGATTTTTTATCTTAATTTATTTTTAAAATGTACATAATTTATAAAATAATTAAAAAAAAACATCACCCCCTATATCACACAAATAAATAATGAAATTTTTTCTCGATGCTCCTACATCAGACAGTGCGTTGCATATGCACCTAAGCTTCATTTTGAGTGCATTCCAATGCAGTTTTCGATGCCTAAGGGTGTGTTTCCATATTTTGAAAAATAATTTACCCCAAGGGGCCCAAATCGTTAAAAAATTGCAATGAAATGACTATTGAAAGAAATAGGGGGTTTATGGCACCAACCTGGATCAAACGACGATGAAAACTGTCCACAAAATCGATCGTAATCAACAGCTGAAGTTCGACAGGGAAAATAGGTTCAAAGCTCCAAAATGAAAATGGTAAAAATGAATAGTAAAACTCTTTTAATTATTCATTTGATTATTTGCAAATCATATTTATTTATGTGACTATGGTTTTATTCAATTTTTATTATGAAATGGGTATTTTAATCCATTTGATGTTGTTTTGAACAAGCTTGCAACTGATTAGCAGATTAGTCGTGCACATTTATTTCAAGAATGATTTGACCACAAAGCATACTTTTATTCTTATTTTTTGAGCTTTGATAAAAATGAAAAAGGATTTGAAGCACACTTTTATCTCTTTTTCGAGCTTCGATAACGACGAAAAAGGAACCCTAGGAGTCTTCCTTTAGCTCTTTTCAGCCTCCGATAATGTGAAAATATTGTCGAGCACTTGTCTCTTCGAGCTTGTAAAAGTAAATTAATTGATATCAACTCAGTATAAGTTCAACCCTTTTCTGGACTGAGATATATTATTTACGAAAAAGGAAAACCTTAGTCGAACATGGCTAGGAGGTTCTCTCAGATATCATTTTACACTTTTTCGGATTTGAGCGACAACTTTACGAAAATGTACCTATGGATTTTTCTTTTGTCCTCTTTTTCAAACTCTCTAAATATGAAAAATGACTCAGCTTCCATTGTCGTTAGGCTCCTTAAAACATAAAATAACAACGGGCTTGTCGAACATGGAAATAATCGAGTTTCATTCATCGCTAGACTCGTTAAATTATTAAATAGTGATACATTATTCGCCCAAAGGGTTGAATTATAGATCAAACATATGTTATCCTCCTCAAGCTTGTTAAAAAATAAAGAGGTACTGGTCGAAAAATGAGCGGGGAAAATTTGGGAAAGTGAACAAAAATTTTACGGTAACAAGTCGCTCTTGAACATGAAACTTCACTCCATCATCGTGACTATTTGGGTTGGTTAATATTCTTGACGGTTCATTCATACCTATGGTTCATCATACCTTCACTTCGGTTTTGGGTCAATGCTGCCAACTCATCTCAGTTTCACTGATATGTTCAAGAGAAGTCATCCAGTTAATACTCATCCTTTTGCAATACTCATAAACCTTCATTCTCATGACATTCATCCCTGAACATTGCTATATCAAGTCAAATTATCTATTTTGGAATTCGACATCAAATTATTTATTCACGCCTTACGAAAAGTACTGTAGTACCCTATGAGCCATTGCATCAATGTTGGTTCTCTCGTATTTGTTAATAGCTCACATCATTGGCTGGTAATAAAATGATGTATTACCATGTTCGACTACAAATCATATATTCGCATGGCTAGACTTGTACCTGAATGATCGAGTGAACGAGATAGGAAGACCCTGGATCTAGTTTCAGCCATCCGGGCTGTGATTTCAGGATTGCTGTACACATCATATGTATGATGACCTTACATAAAAAGCATCATCCGAGAATGGGCCTCTATATGTAGGCATGTATGTATTGGGAAAAATTCCAATGTAGATGACTTTATACACTATGTACATGTTATTAGATAGTTTATGTGTTGAGCATGAGAATGCCTCCCTCAGTGATTCGTGCTCAAGATGAAAATATCATGATGTAATGTATTGTAAGATTGATGTAGGTCGCGACTCCGCTTCTGTTCTAGCCCATCACATCATAAAACATCTCATTCAAAAAATATTTTTATTATTCTGACTTCATGCTTTAGGGGGTAGCTATTATAGGTCAATTTGGGCATCATCCCCGATGACCTGGTCAAACTGGACATCATCCGCAGGACCAATGAAATAGGGTCTATCATAACCTTACATTTCAGTTGCTGTATGCCCTAAGAGAAGAACAAATCATCCATGACTTCTATTGAAATATTTCCAAGGTTTGAAGTATATGTTATATCACTTATGAGCTCACCAATGCTGCCTCTCGATGGACTACTACGTTGCATATGGAGCTCCCTCCATTCAAGGGTGCATTGCAATGCACTTCTCGACATTTAAGAGTGCTTTGGTCAAATGAGAGTGAAATTCTCATTGTTACAGAATCTCCACATGGCCAGTGCCTTCTAGAAGTTTCCATATGTGTCAAATTTCAAATCCAAGTGTCCATATAACACCTATGAGCTTGGGAACATGTCTTGCCTATGATTAGAAAGTAATTGCTTGAGAAATTACCTTTAGTTGACCTATAAATTGAGCACAGATCCTAGTGCTTGGGAAGGAATAAATTTGGTAAAGAAATGATGTTGTATTATCAATTGAGAGAGTGATAGAAGTGATATGTTGCTGGTGAGATGTTGATTGTGATGAGGATGGGATGATGCTGGAGCTAGTGACATCAAATCAATCCTTGGTTGTAACCTTCCCCTTCTACTCATTAATAAATATTTTTGTTCATTTTCCCATATATGTATCTGTTTATGTTTCTATTTCTCATATGATGGACTCTTAATTGATATATATGTTTCATGTTCAATCGATTTAACTGATTAAGATAAATAGGCATCTATATATTGCAATATATTTGTTGTTTAGTTTTTATACTTGCAGGAACTAGTCTGGTGATCTAAGTTGGACTGGAAGCTACAAAAAAAGCGACAGAAGGAGAATACGAAGTGCTTGGATCACAATTAGGTCCTTCTATATTTTTGTGTCTATATTTACTCTTAGAGAAAGTGTCTTCAAAGTCTTTGATCTGTTGTTCTAAATGCATAGAATCACATTTAGGGAATTTTATTTATCCATAATTCATAATTCTGCATAACATTTAAATTCTCCTATTGCCTCTACAACTTGCTCCAATGGCTCCAAAACATCAAAATATACCAAGAATGACTCATCCTGAGCCTAAATTGGTCGAAAATTGCCTCAGTTAAATGGAAAAACCATTTTTTCCTAGTTTTTCTCCACTAAATCTGGATGTCCGCCAGATAAATCCACTAAATGTGGAAGTTCGCCGAATTTGGCGGGTCTGCCAAAGGTGCCGCCAAGACAAGTATGCGATTAATGTTAAGATAAGTGGTGTTTAAGTGGAGTTAAGCGCGTTTAGCACTAACCCACACTTATCCGTTATTGTCGGATTAACATAACATAACCACAAATTATTGTATTAATACATGGCTTAACACATTTAAATCTTCGCAGATCACATCGTAGTCACTTATCACAGATCGCAGCGTAGTCACTTATCGCAGATCACATCGCAACCCCGCTATAAATCATTCTATGTTGCCTGCTTCATCTTGCGATTGTGATACCCCAATGGAATATATGGCATCGCAATTCTGCCACCTTGTTAACACTTTATGTTGCCTGCTCCTAAAAACCCCCGATACGATTGGTAGGACCCACCTTATCGCCATTTCACTTACCGCACAATCGAAAATTTCAAATTATTTTGTTGAAAATTGCAAAGGTTTCAGGCCATAGTTTAAATACTTTGGAATATGGATATATGTTGCGAATATATGTTGTGGCCCATTTGACTATGGTTTTGGCCATTAATCCCAACCTTTGTTTAAATAAATATACGAAAAAATAACCTTTCAATATAAAATGTATGCGCCTTCCAACCTTGCCATGGGGGGGGGGCATGTGGCAACCTCCGGCTACGCCACGTGGCCCTTCCCCATTGGCCCAAAAAATTCCACCATTGAAAATAAGCCATCATAGTAATAATTCCAAAGTTAGGAAATAGAAGACGAATTCAACTTCCCAAAGAAACATTGGCGAAACTGGTGATGACACTTGTCATAGTGTCACTAGCTGAAAAACTATAGAATATTCCCTGAAGATTCCTTAGGTGCTTACTAGCTTTCCAAGTCATAATTCTGTCAGTGTTTTGCACAATTTTTACCTGTTTGGAAAAATGAACAACGGACCATAAATCACTCATACGAACTTGGATTTTTGTGAAATTATTTGTGTTGGAATATTGGTGACGATCTCTATCCATTCGTTTTGGTCTGAAGCATTTTTGAGAAATTTCAACTTTTGGCTAAATACTGAGCTCTTGATCATATCTCCCCACTACAAGCCTTTTGGACCCCAAAAGATACTATCAATTGTTCAACAGTTGAGGGTATAGCTCCCTCACCCTTTCACTCTCCATCCATTTGACCTTTGAAGGATTTTGTCCCTTGAGTCCCACTCTAAGGTATTCGACATTCCCTCTTTTTGAAGTTTTGATTCTTTTGTCAAGTATGAGATCTTGATGAAGTTCATCAAGATATTCTGGTGAGAAATAATCTATTGATGGTAGCTGAACATGCTTTCCTTGATAATCAATCAAAGGAGGCTCAAACAATCTCAAATTCTCAACATTAACAATAGAATATATTTGCATACAAGGAGGCAAATCTAGCTTAAATGCATTAGTACCAATCTTTTCTAGAATTTTAAATGGACCATGATAGATTTCCTTGAGCTTTTTACCTTCTGTTAGGAATCTGTAATTAGCAAGATTGGAAAAGTCCAATCACAGAAACAACATAGTTTCAACCACTTTGGGATTCTAGGATCTAGCCCTCCTGAATCCGGAGAGGGATCTCTCCAATAAGTGCAAAGATGGATTTGTCTTTGAAGTTTTGGGTAATGATGTTAGGCTAGTTATGAAGGCTGAGGGTTTGTTTTGTTTTTGGATGGTTGAGCATGATTACTGTTTGAGGGAAAGTCCTAAATGGAAAGAGTTTCAAAGGTGTGAAGTTGCAAGCAAATAGAACAAGCTTTGGCCAGGAAAGATAGATAATTACATGTTTTAGTCCATTGGGCTATGGACTCGTAATAGGGTTTAATTGAAATAGCGAGAGGAAAGAGTGGTCCATGGGGCAAGTCATATATGTCTAAGGATCTCTTTGAAGTTTGATTTATGGAATGAAATGGTACAATAAGAAGGAGAATTAAACAGATGAGGAAAAAAGAGCAACCCAAGATCTGGTAAGTAATTCTAAACTAGCCAGCCTTTGACATAGACTCAAGAAAAACATAAAATTAAACTAGGATCTGGTAAGTACTTTTAAACTAGCCAGCCTTTGATACACTTTTAATAGAAAACATTTTTAAAACAAAGGGAAACTTGAAGGCAACTGTTGGAGTAGAAACTAGCGGGCCAGGCTCACCACATAGCTATGCTTTACTTGGCTACTTTCAAGACAAACACAAAGATAACACAGAATGGCCTAAGATCTGGTAAGTACTTCTAAACTAGCCAGCTTTTAACACATTCGAAGGGAAACATTAAGACAGTCTTTGGGGATAAAACTAGGACCAGGGCACACCATATCTTCCTTAGTTCATCTCTAATTAACTAATACTGAACATAACATTCAAGAATAATATTCAGCTAAGGAAATAAGACGAGGGAACGCCAGCATTCATATGCTTAAACTGAATTAAATCATTCCTAAATAACACATATTGGAAGAAAACATGTAAATAAATATTTTCAGTCAGAGAAGGGTACTGATATACAGTAAGTCCTAACTCTATGCATGATGTTCTTTATAAGAGAAGATGAACACAGTGAAAATAGAAATAAAATAACAAGTTACAATGATAAAAACATCACCGTCAACATAGACCAGGATCCCATAAATCAACTTGTATTGATGCTCCAAACCAGTTACAGCTTTAAGTTCAATGCTTTAGTTTAGCAATCATCTACTCGTCTCAGCCTAACTTATCTATCACAAGCAGAGCTCCAAGGGCCAGTGAAAACTATTTACAATCATAAGTTTAAGCTCAAATGTATTTCAAAGTTATGCAACCAACAATTCCTCATCTTCTTCAGAATTATTTATAGAAGAATGAGGAGGTGGGAGAGGATAAAAGATCTCCCAAGATAATCAATATAGTCTTAATGGCTTCTTGGCCTTTGAGGGGCTCGATGAAGAAGTTTACAGGTGTTTCACTGTATTAATTGATTTACATTTATGAATTAAGCTCCGTGGGAGCTTTTGTTGACCTTGGAGGCTCTGTTTTATATTAAAGTAACTCTGTTGATATTTCTTGCATTAATTTTTCTTAGCAGAATTAACTCTCTGGCTGCGCTAAGGTAAATATCTTCGTTTGATCAATAACTTCGGCCTCTGTTTGGATGTTGGTGGCTACAGGTGGCATTGTGGTAGCTGAGAGGAATCAATTTTCCTCTGTTGAGGCGGTGGAGGCCTATCTGTCTGATAACACTTTTGATTTACCTTTAATTCTGTTTTTAATTTGGGGGATTAGGCTTTTGATAATCAATCTTAGCCGTAATCCCCACAAATTTGTCTTCAATCTTCTTTTCTACTGTGGCAAGTCTTCAACACTAATACTCTTTTAATTGTGATTCGATAACACAGTTTCTTGTTGATGTGCAGGCCGCGCAGGGCTCTCAAGGCATCAATTCCCATGAAGCATTGACGAAACGTGGAATTTGAACCCCGCGAATGGTCTCCTTTAATGAATCAAAGGCACGGGAAACGTCTTTCCCGGCCTTCGGCCTTTCTTTCGATATAATGGAAAAACATTAATTCCTACAAAATACAAACAATAATTATAAAATCTCGCATTATTTGGGGAAAAACTGCTTCAGAGGGCATGGGAGGAGCGTAGCCGTTGGATGGAAACATCCAACGGTGGAGATCTGCATATAATGGTCGAAAGGAGAGCGATGGGAAGTAATAAATTAGATTCATCGATCTGCAGAGATCAACGGTTGGGAGCGATCTAGGACGTATAATAGAGAAATGGCGAAAAAACAAAGAAATAAGGTTAAAAAACCTTAGGCGGAGGGAAAATAAATTAAAAATTGAAATGGGTTTCTGGAGGAACACGAGCCGTCAGATGAGATCGAATGGACGGTCCAGATGCAATCAGAGGCATTCAATCAGCAGGGAAAGAATTTGTACAACACTGAAAACTTGTGATGCGATTGAGTGCTGACCCTTGATCTGCAGATCAGATCGACGGCGGAAAGTGAATCGAAGGGGTTTAAAAAGGCAGAGGAAGGGTTAATGATCGGAGTGAATTAGAGCCGTCAGATCTGAGGAAGGCGGGGATGAAATCAACGGTGGACAACCAATTAGGGGATCGACAATCGGGGGAAGAAATAAAACGCGCCCGATGGAAAATTGTGATGCGATTGAGCGCTGACCGTCGATTTGTAGATCAAATCGATGGCGGAGAGTGAATCAGGAATCGGTGATCGGAGGGGGCATTATGTTAAATGCGCTGAATGAGAATGTTGCGATGCGATGTTGCGCGAGCCATTTGATCGGCCTTAGATCAACGATCAATATCGTTTCAACTTTACACCGGCGGAAACCCTTATGATATATGAAAACCCAAAGTTTTCAATATAATCCAAAGTTTTAACACTTTCGGGGCAGGATATATATTTATGGTATGGTCTGGCACCCGACTACGGGGCCTTTAGCTATATGGAACATGATAGGCCTGGAGATTTTTATAACAAAGGACCAATCGCAATCGGAGCCTTTGGGCTTGGTCTTTTCAATCTAACCTTTAAACTTTTCTGATGTGATAAGTGCTTCGGCCTTTGCGCTTGGTTTTACAAATAAAACAAAGGACCGAGGTTTATACATATGGGACTTTAATCACATCGGAAGTTTTGATGCGGTCTTTCAATCAACCCATTGTGAATTTTGCGATGCGATTGGCGCCTTGTGGGCCTAGCACCTAGTTCCAGGGTGCGGGCATGTGGGGGAAGTGGTTTAAGGCTTAGCCCAAGGGGGCTTAAGTCCTTAGTAAATAAAAACTTGTTTTTTATGAATTTTTTCAGAGTTTTCAATGGATTTGGGGGTTTTGGAATAGTTTAAAAATGAGTTTTAAACTATGGAAAATGATTTTCATGAATGGAAGAAGAGAAATCATGAAAATAGAGGAGTTTTATGGAGAAAAAGGGGAGCAAAATGAAGGTTAGTTTTGAGTGGAGGAAGGGGAAAAATGATGATTTTGCAGTAGTATTTTCACTTATGGAAACAACAGAAATTCTGAGTATAAAAAAGGGAACAACAGTGAAGATTTGGACAGAGGCATGAGGCCTTCAATAGTCTTCAAGAGCCAACACTTTTTAGTGATAAAATTTGTTCCTTGAAGGCTCCAAAAATGATTTAGCCAACATTTAATATAACAAATTTTATAGTTGGCTAACACCTTCCCCTTGAAATCTTTCTTTGTTGATATACAACCAAAATTCCTCTCCAACATGGAATTTGTGATCAACATGGTGTTTTTCAGGCCTTTCCTTGTAGCTGCTTTGACTCGTTTCAAGTTTCTCTTGCACTGTGTGATGTATCAACTGAATTTTATCAATGAAATTTCTTGCCTTATCTATGTCACTATGACCATCCATAGTGACATCTTTCTCAAATATGAAGTCCAAAGATGACCTTGGCAAGTAACCATAACATGCCTCAAATGGCGATGTGTTTATGGAAGAATGCTTTGATATATTGTATGCATGTTGAATGTAATGCAACTGTTCATCCCACAACTTGCGATGCTTGCTACAATAACCTCTAAGAAGATGAATAATTGTCCTGTTTACCACCTCGGTTTGACCATATGTTTGCGGATTAAATGTTGTACTCTTCTTCAACTTTGTGTCCATCATGTCCCATAATTTTGACCAAAAATTCCCAACAAATCTGGAATCCCGATCACTTACAATAGAAATAGGAAGACCAAAATGAACCCATACATTTTGAAATAAAATATTATTGGTTTATTTAGCTGTAATTGTTTTCTTACATGGCATCAAAATACACATTTTTCTGAAACTATCTACCACAACATACAAGTAATCATGACCTTTCCTTGACATAGGAAGACCACCTACAAAATCCATTGAGATACTCTCCCAAGGATGTGAAGGAACCAAAAGTGGAGTGTACAATCCAAGTTTCCTATTGCCAAGCTTACTTGTTTCACGTAAATAACATCCTCTAATAAAATGATATACACTATCAATCATGCGTGGCCAATAACAATACCTTTGGAGATTTTCTAATCTCTTGCCTACATCGAAATGTCCAGCAAGCAATGATGTGTGCACCTCTCTTACGTTATTTTTTCTTTCTCCTTGTGGTATACATAACTTGCCAAAGTGATACAAAAAACTGTTATGCACATGATAATCTAACTCTTCATTTTGGTTTCCTTGACTCAAGCTTTCATACACATGTTGAAAATCATTGTCATATGCATATTTCTCAATGTAACTTTCATGCATAATTGAATTGTGCTTGAGTATAATAGATGAATTTACAATAGGCTTAGAGAGCATATCAACTATCTTATTGTAGATTCCCTTTTTTATCTAATAACCAAATGAAATTGTTGTATAAATCCCATCCATCTGAAATGTCTTGATTGCTGCAACTTTGACTTCGATTGTAAGTACTGCAATGGCTAATGGTCGGTATGGATAATGGTCTCTTTCCACATCAAATATTTCTTCCATTTCTTTACACTTTGTACCAATGCATATAACTCTTGGATAATTCTTGGCCTTTCGATGATAATCTGATGATTATCAGTGAGGATACTTGAATTCCCTTAGCTCACAACAGAGGTAGTATACATTGAGAGGAAGAGATGTCTCAATAACTCCTATTCAGAAGCGGGCATCTAGACAAAAATATACTCAACCAAAATAGAATTCTCAAGGTAATCAGGGTAAAGGAAAAGAACCTGCAGTTGTAAGTCAGAACAAAGATAATCATACATCTACAATCTCATCACGTTTGATCAGGATGATGTAGAGAGGAATCCAACATTGGTTCCTATAGAAAAAGGTGCGGAGAACGTAAACATTAGAACAATGGACAAGCCTAAAATGGTCAAAATTTCTAAGTCTTTATTTCCTGAGGTAAAGGACAACTACATTGATTTACTTTCTGAATTTTCTAATTTTTTCACGTCAGATTATGTAGACTTAAAGGTCTATAATAAAGACATCATACAACACACCATTCCAATTAAGCCCGATCAAAAGTCCTTTAGGAAAAATTTAAGAAGTATCAACCCCAGGTTGTTTCCATCCATAGAAAAAGAAGTGAAAATGATCTACAAGTCAGGTATTATTATTCCTGTAAGGTTTTCTGATTGGATATCTAATCTAGTCCATGTAGGAAATAATACTAGTGAAATGAGGCTTTGCATAGATTTCATAACTTTAAACAAGGTGTTTCTTAAAGATATTTACCCCCTTCCCAAATTGGATCACATATTACAAAGAGTGGTTGGGGTTTCCCGGATGACTTTTCTTGATGGATATTTGGGATACAATCGAATTTTAGTACACGAGAAAGATCGAGACAAAACTGCCTTCACTACACCTTGGGGTACATTCAAATATGAAAAGATGCCATTTGGACTATGAATGTAGTGTATAAATTATAAACACAATAATGTATTTCTGGATTCTCCTGATCTAAAAAATTAATTTATGTTAAATACAAAATCCTTCCACTTAATTCTTTGCAGAAATTAAATCGCCAATTGCAAAACACATATGAAGCAAATCAATCGCACATAACAAGATGTTTTACCGGGAAATCTTAAAGCTAAAAACCCCAACTATCATATATTATATATATCAATGGAACATGTAAAAATCTCATACAAAGCTCAACTCATAGAGCTCTCAGTACAATCAACAATCGTCACACACTTTCATGCAAAAATTTTCATATCTATGCATCAATTTCTTGCCTTCTGACAGCCTGCCTCCATTGCGCAATCCCTGCTGAAGAAGACCCATGAAAGAATTCGACCTTACCTTTCCTTGACTGCACAATCCTCATAAGAATATCCAATGTGTGTGTAGATGAATTTAATGCATCATTATAGTCACAACTGATAGTCCATCTCACCCTTTCACCTATCTCTCCACTTGGTCTCCACTGGATCTGACATGCAAGTGGTTAACTGCTGTATTTCTTCAGTTGCAAGTAAGACACTACTTGTGAATTAATTAAATAATTAATTCACTCATCTATCACTAGTGTATGTTCATTTACAACTAGTACAACTGACTTTAACTCACTAAACTGAGTTAAACTAAATAACAACTCACATAACTACTCTTCCAGCTCTGTTACAACTTGCCACTATAAGTTATAACGAAGTTCTCCATGCATGGGTCACCAACCACCCTAGGAATTGTGTAATTCCTTCAGAACACTAATGTGCCACATCTGTTAATTGAAATCAAGTGCTCCAAGAGAATAAGTTACTATGTATTTTCTGATTATTATTAAGGCCTAATAATAATCGACATGCATTCTATTTTTAGATTAGCGATCTATAAATAGACTTCACCCATCTTCTAAAAATAGAAACTCATCTAAAGATATAATTTTCTCAACCATCTAGAATCAACATCCTATTAATTTTAGAATATGCTCACCATTCTAAAAATGGACATACACCTAAAAATAGCCTGTGTGGGCCCCACCTAGTTTAGGTGCTTATTTTCACTAGGATCAAGGATGATGTTTCTGGATGCCACTTTCATTGTTTCTTGTTGCAATCTTCAATACTCCCTCTCAACAAGAAAGGATTGTCTTTGCATGTGACATGCAACTCCATGAATTCGCACTGTAATACTAGTATGCAACACTTCCTAAACTGAATAGCCTCCAAACAACTGAATCAATATAATGCATCTGTCATCAAAGTATTCTGACTTCTACTGGTACCAACATGCACATGTCTTCTGGAACCACTGCGCTGTTGAAATCTGCACCCATGCACTTTGCAATTGCTATCAACTCTTATCTGTGCTCAAGTATCTGACACTATCACTTTGATCTGACTGCATCAATCCGACTGATCATGATACTACTACTTTGTGGGAACCTCGTAGCCAGGTTCAATTCATGAGATCCACACCATCTCAATGAATCCTACCCAGAAATATCTTCTTGGGATTACTCATGCGTGTCGCCCCACCTCTCACCTGGTGGTATAGCCGCATGCACTCCCTCTGCCCATCTGGCTCAAAATTTCTCTGCATGAGTGGTTTATCCCACTCCATGATCCTCATCTTGTGGTTTCTCCACATCCTGAGGTTCACTTTTACCTGCATGCAAATTCTACTTCCTCTCAAGCATCAATTGCATGGCTTTCTCACACTTCCCAACGCTAGGAAGCTCAGTAGAAATCCCATCTACTTCAAGTCTATAGAGATTCTTAACTTGAATCCCAACCTTCTTGGCTTGCCTTGTTGCTTTGTGTCGCAGGAAAAATTTTCCTTCACTAAAGAAAACATCATAGCCTCTATCCTCTAACATTATGACTGAGATTAAATTATTATTTAAACCTGGAACATGCACAAAATATTTTAAATGAAAGAGTTTACCTAACGCCCTCTAAAAGGTAATGGTACCAATGCCGGTCACACTGTATCTTCCATCATCTCCCTACTCAACATGTATCTGGAGATATTTCTCCACCAAGTCACTGAACAATTTCTCATCTCCCATCATGTGAAAGGAAGCACCACTATCAAAGTACCACCCTGATCCCAATGCACTAGACACCATGCATGTGATCAATGAGAAGTCAAGCTAAAATTGTGAGGCGAGTGCCTCACTAGCTGCAACTCAAAAAAACATCTTGTTCTTCTTCTTATGTGGACAATTTGTGGCAATATGTCCAAACTCGTGACAGTGAAAACACTTCACTCTGGACATGTTGTGCTCCTTGCCATATTCACCGGCCTCAGATCTAGAATGGAATTTATTCCCCTTCTTCTTCTTCGCCTTGGAAACCAAAGCACAATCCCCTTCATAATCATTCTTTGATGAAGAGTCATCCCTAGTGGTTCGCCTTATCACCTCCTGCACTAGATCCGACCATAGTCGCTCCCAATCTGATAGTTTTTGTCGTCCATTGATAGAGTCTTGATAACTGTGCCAACTCTTCGAAAGCCCAAGGAGAGCCAAGCTCACCAAGTCATCATCCACAACACTGACTCCTACCTCCCAAGCTCATCCCTGCAATGGACAAACTTTGTCAAGTATACTGGAATAGTGTCGTTCTTCTCCATCTTGATTTTTCTGAGTTTATCCTTCAGTGCCAATTTCCTATGGTCGCTGCTGCTTTGGAAAATATCTATAAAAGTCTTCCACATTGCAAATGGAGTGGCTTTCCCATGAATTCTTGACACAATATCGTCTTTCACACCTTCCAACAAAATCCTCCTCACCCTTGCTACTTTCTTTTGCCATGCGTCAAGTACTACAGCATCCTCCGAAGTGGGCTTAGGAACATCGCTATTGATGAATTATTTCAAGTCGTTATCTTCAAGAACCTCCTCCATCTTGTCCTTCCAGAATTTGTAGTTCGAGCTTCCCTCAAGTGCATACTCCAGCCGCAACCCATTGAAATCCATTTCAATGTATACTCAATTGTTGCACCAAGAAATTATTGTAGCAATTTCGAATTGTTCCACCAACAAAACTCAGCACTGCTTCAATATTGAAATCTTTTCAGTGATTAACACTGCTCTGATACCACGTAGAAATTTATAAACAGAATAATGTATTTCTTGATTCTCCTGATCTAAAAAATTAATATTATGTTAAATACAGAATCCTTCCACTTAATTCTTTGCAGAAATTAAATTTCCAATTGCAAAACACATATGAAGCAAATCAATTGCACATAACAAGATGTTTTATCGGGAAAGCTTAAAGCTAAAAAACCCAACTATCATATATTATGTATATCAATGGAACATGTAACAATATCATACAAATCTCATCTCATAGAGCTCTCAGTACAATCAACAATCGTCACACACTTTCATGCAGAAATTTGCATATCTATGCACCAATTTCTTGCCTCTTGACAACCTGCCTCCACTGCACAATCCCTACTGAAGAAGACCCCTGAATGAATTCGACCTTACCTTGCCTTGATTGTGAAATATTCATAAGCATCTCCAATGTGTGTGTAGATGCATTTAATGCATAAATATAGTCACAACTGATAGTCCATCTCACCCGTTCACCTATCTCTCCATTGGGTCTCCACTAGATCTGACATGCAAGTAGTTAACTGTTGTATTTATTCAGTTGAAAGTAAGACACTACTTGTGAATTAATTAAATAATTAATTCACTCATCTATCACTAGTGTATGTTCAGTTACAGCTAGCACAACTAGTTTTAACTCACTGAACTGAGTTAAACTAAATAACAACTCACATAACTACTCTTCCAACTCTGTTACAACTTGCCACTGTCAATTATAACGAATTTATCCATGCATGAGTCACCAACCACCCTAGGAATTGCGTAATTCCTTCAACCCACTGATGTGCCACATCTGTTCACTGAAATAAAGTGCTCCAAGAGAATAAGTTACTATTTATTGTCTGATTATTATTAAGGGCTAATAATAATCAACATGCATTCTATTTTTAGATTAGCGATCTATAGATAGACTTCGCCCATCTTCTAAAAATAGAAACTCATCTAACGATAGAATTTTCTCAACCATCTAGAATTAACATCTTGCTAATTTTAGAATATGCTCACCATTCTAAAAACAGACATACACCTAAAAATAGTCTGTGTGGGCCCCACCTAGTTTAGCTGCTTATTTTTCACTAGGATCAAGGATGATGTTTCTGGATGCCACTTTCACTGTTTCTTGTTGCAATATTCAACATGCAGGGGCTCCCTTTCAGCAGACGATGGATATAGGCTTTGCATATGAGAAAGTTGTTTTCCTACTGTTATATTTAGATGATGTGACAATTTTCTCCCATTCCAATCATGAACACTTGTATCATTTAAGGATTGTTTTTCAGAAATGCAGGAAATTCATTATCTCTCTTAATATGAAAAATAACCTTTTTTCCATGTTGGGAAAACTTCTCGGTCACATCATATCTAAGGATGGAATCTGGATTGACCCTTCTCAGGTTGAGGCAATTCAACATATTGAATTTCCACATAACAAGAAAGAAATTCAGGCTTTCAAAGGTAAGATGAATTTATTACGTAGATTTATTCCAAATTTGGCTTAGCACCTTTGGTAAATGACCAACATGCGGAAAAAGGACAATGAGGTAAAGTGGTCTGAGGATGCCAAGAAGTCTTTTAACACAATGAAGTTTTCTTTGACTACTGTCGATGTTTTAATAAGCCTAGATTACACTATTGATGTTATTATATTCTCATTTGCCTCCGAGCACACCATAGTTGCAGTCTTAATGCAAAAGAAGGACAAGACCGAGCAGCCTATTGAATTTTTCAGTCGAACCATCAGGGATGAAACTCTTCAGTACAATATCATAGAAAAACAGGCTTTGTATTTGATAAAAGCGTTTAAGTATTTTCATGTATATATTTTACATTCACATATTTTGGCTTATGTCCCTAATGCAACAATAAAAGATGTTCTTATGCAAATAGATCCGGAAGTTAGAAGAGGGAAATTTATAGCATAAATATTGGAATATGACCTCGAGATCAAGCCCACAAAGCTGATCAATGGTCAACGTCTAGAAAAGCTTATGGCTAAGAAAAATTTGCATGTTTTATACATCAATCTTATAATAGCATTGTCTCATGAAGAAGAGGATTTCACTCTAATATAGGTATCTGATATGTTTCTTTCGTCTCCTTGGTATTCTGATATAATATATTTTCTTCATCATATGAACCCTCCTCGAGGCATAACTAAGAGTAAGGGTTGGTATTTAAAGTTGAAAGATTCCAAATACTGCATTTTGGACAGTGCCCTTTATTGGAAATATCCAAGAGATATTTTGCTAAATTTTTTAGTTGAGAATGAAGCCCAAGAAGTTATGAATGATTTTCATAAAGGAGAATGTGGGGGCATATTTTCTAGAATACCGTGACTAATAAAGTGTTGAGAGCAGGATACTACTGGCCAACTCTTTTCGCAAATTTGTACAAAATAGTGATGAGTTGCCATGAGTGTCAAGTATTTCAAGGTAAAAGAAAACTTCTTCCTTTACCTTTGAAGCCTATTTTAGTACATGCACCTTTTCAGCAGTGGATACTTGACTTCATCAGAGAGATTCACCCTACATCATCTGCACAACACATATGGATATGAACAACCACTGGCTACTTCACCAAATGCATCGAAGTGATCCCAAAAAGCAAGCAACAAACCTAGTAATTATTTAGTTTTTGGAGACTAACATATTGTCTTTTTTTGGTTGTCCTCATAAGATTATTACCGAAAATGCAACAACATTCAAATAAAAAATGATGGTTGAGTTTTTTCACAAATATAACATCAATTTGAGGCACTCAATCGCTTATTATCCGCAAGGTAATGGATTAGCAGAGTCCTCTAATAAATCCTTGATTATTATCATAAAGAAGATGTTGGAGGCCAAAAAAAAGAACTGGCACAAAAATATTGTGAATGCCTTGTGGGAAGACAGGGTGAGTAGTAAGAAATCTATAGGAATGTCCCCTTTTCAGTTAGTTTATGGTGTAGACATTTTTTTTCCTACATCACTTACAATCTAGGTCATGAAATTGTTGCAAGAAGAAGGAAGTGAGGAGAATGATGTACAATTTTGGATCAATAAGATGATCCATCTTTAGCGGACGAAATATGAGGTATTTTAGAACACTTCAAAGCTTCATGATAAGATAAAGAAGGTGTATGACCGCAAAACCAAGGCAGATGATTTTAATATTGAAGTTGTAGTCCTCCAGTGGGATGCAAGGAACGAGGAAAAAGGGAAACACTGAAAGTTTGAGAACCTATGGAAAGATCCCTACAAGATCTCAGTTATTCAAGGACAAAATGCTTTTCTATTACAGGAGATGAATAGAGAAGAATTTTTAGGAGGACCCGTCAACAATAGGCTCCTTAAGCATTATCTTTATTGATGCAGGTTTTAGATTTCCCACTATCATTGTAAATATCAGTTTAACTTTCCTGCAAAGTGTGAAGCGGAGAATCACCAAAGCTTGGAGCCCGGGGTGAAGGCTATAAAGTTTCATTGGTTTTCAATTGTTTTCAAAATTAATTCAGTCAAAATCAAGCCAGATTTTAGTCAGTTTCAGTTATTTTGAGTTTGTCTCAAATCATTTTAAGTTTTAAGTTTTCAGTTAGTATTTTAGCTTTTGACTCCATGCCCAATGGATACGCACTTGGTCTATGGTGTTCTTGTCACCTTCAAGGAGCTACCATCCCCAGCTGGAGCCAATGTTAGTGTCAATATTTTCATCCTTCCACCAGTGATAAAATTAACTCGTTCATGTCATGTTAGGGTTCCATTCTAATTTTTTGTCATTCATTAGGTCATCATGCAAACATTTGGTCACTTGGTGCAAATTTAGAGCAAGTTTCATTCTTTTCAGAAATTTCATTACTTGTTGGCTCATTTCATCACTTTGTTGAGTGTCCATCATTCATGAGTTTTTATCACCATGAAGTTCATTCAGTCAAGGTTTCCATTAGGTCTTAGGGTTTTCACGGTCCATCAAACTACCATCTTCATAAATAAAAGACCAACAAATAAGAGAGTGACAATAAACACATTTTTATTATGTAAAGCTTAATTTGTAAATTTTATTTCAATTTCAATACATAATTTCATGTTTTTTATATGTAATAAGTACTCATGGTTCCAAGCTAGCTGCAAACTAAAGGTTCCAATTGGAAATAAATTCAAAGTTCCAAAATTCTTATTGTTCAAAAATTCCACCAACTGATCAAATTCAAAAGATCAAATGAAAGGTAAAAATTTCAATGTTTAAGTTGAAAGGTGAAAAAGGAAATTGGGTCCCAAGACCAATTTTTAAAATTCCATCAAGGTATAAAGGCCATAAAATACCAAGGATAGGCTCATTTTTACTCTCATCCATCGAGCTCTCACTTCTCCCAGCCAAAAAATTTAATTTTTAGCGAATAAGAAAAAAAAAATTGGAGGCGTTGCGCTATTGAAATTTTGGCGTTGCGCTCCTGTGAAGAGTGTTACGCTCCTGCGTTCAGTGCTACGCTCCTGTGTAGAACATTGCACTCCTATCAAATTTCTTCTACAAGCTACCACAACCTCTCAAACCTTCTTCTGAGCAGTCAAACCATCAAGTAAGGTTATATACAACTCCTATCAAGTAAGTTACATCATTTCATGCCCTCCTATCATTGCATGATAGTCAATTTGTGATGATAATCCTCTTCATGCATAATTTCATGTTTTAAAGATAAGAAACCCTAATTTTACTCCTACATGCTAAAATATTTTCCCTAGACACAATTTATCCCTCCCACATCTCAGTAAACACTTTCCCTATCACTACATAACTTTATCCCTCATTCCCAATCCCCATTTCCCAAAACCCTAACCCTAGGTTGCAAATTTCCTAGGCAGCCTCGGTATTCCTTTAATAAATTTCCCTACCCTATTTCCCTAAGTTTTTCTACCCCCTACCATTTCCCTAAGCTCCCTAACTCCCTTCCCTACTTACCTAATTTTTCCTATACTCATTCCCACTCCCTAAACCTACTTCCTACCCCCTTTTCCTTCCTCTTCCCTAAGGTTTCCAAAATAAAACAAACACATGGAGGAGGAAAGAGATTTCATAGAGGAGGACAAAGTGGAAATAAGACCACACAAGGGAGGGAGGATTTTGAGGCTTGAACCATTTGATACTAGAGAGTTAATGGCCTCAACTGTGCCAGTCACTTGCTTCAAACATGTGGGTTTCTTTGATTTTTGTGAGCTAGTCCAACGAGTTCAACATCACCCTGCTTTGACTAGAGTTTTCATCTCCAATATTCAAGACAATCAAGTGACCATTGCAAGGGCGACCTTTACCATCTCCACAAATATTATTGCTGCAGCCATAGGGATACCCAATGTGGGTGAAAAATGGTTCAAGGCCATAAACATAGATGCCCATCACTATGAATCATTCCTCAAGCCAAGATACAAATATGATGACAAGAAGGTTTTCCTTTCAGCCACCTACTTGACAGATTTGCTCCCACGATGAAGATCGTCATGAAATACTTCACTTGTGAGGTTAGTTTCTCCCGAATGTACTCATATCATTAGGTTTCTCATGCAATTCACAATGGAAAAATTTCTCAATATCCCTCACTATTTGTACAGGAGGATTGACAAGATGGCTTACAAAGTGTAGAGGAGAGAGCCAGAACATCATATGAACAACCATTTTCACCACTCTTTTATCAAGATAATTGTCCTTCATCATCTCAATTAGCTAAAAATTTATTGGGAGACCTTCATTTAGAATCATGTCTTCATTACTCCACCATCTAAGTCTGCTAGACCAATTCCACCACTAGTATCAGTACCTCAAAAAGAAACAGAGTCATCTAGCAGGGCTGCAGGGAAAAAGACCAAAAAGGAAAAATAGATCAAAACCTATCAAAGGTGACCTAGGAAAGTGCTTTCTCCACATATTATGGAAGGGGCCTTGCCTTCTTCATCAACAAAGCAGGTACGCTGGGATGAGCAACATAAAGAGATAGTTGTCCATGAAGAGGAAGACCTTCATGAGGAAGAAAAATAATTTGAGTTTATAGATTTGGATGATCAATATGATCAGGAGACCTAAAATCTGATCATAAAAGAGAAGAATTCCATGATCAAATAATTGCAGGATAACATGGCTAGAGCTTAGTTTGTCATATCATACCTTGAATAGGAGAACAAGCAGCTGAAAGATCAACAAGTACTATGCATGGAGCTAGAGCTACTCTAAGAAAAAAGACAAGATTCCAAGGGTAAGTAAATGATGTAACTTGATGATTCTGACCATGATGAAATTCAAGCCAGCAGGACAGGACCAAAAGCAAGAGGTCTTACAAGAGCTCTACATCAGTAGAAACTTGAGGCTGAAAACCTCACTTTTGAGGAGAGGATTGCCAAAAATATTGAAGATGATAGAGAAGTATGAATAGATAGGGTAAACCTCCACCTTGAGAAGATCCTACACAAGGAAAAAAAAGATAATAAGATGCTCAGAAACATGTCCAACATGTATATTACTAGAAACAATATCTATAACATCAAACTCAAGCAGTTGGAGGAAAAACACAAGAAAACCCTAATCAAGCAAAAGGAGGAAGATAAATTTGAGATCCTTGCTGATGCCTCCTAATTTTTTTGAGGCACATCATCAACACTCTATCCACCAATTTTGAATGTTTTGGGTGAGTTTTTGAAATTTTTGGCATTTTCACAAATTTTCATTGAAATCCAGCATAGTGAGCTTGTCAAAAGCGCACCGCCTAAGGCGTTGTGATTTCTCTAAGAGCCTCCAAATGAAAAATATACACCACCATTGGATTTATAAGACCCTATACATTCAATTTCGACTATTTTCACTCAAAAATTGGACAACTTGGCAAGGAAAAATGGCCAAAAACACCTAAAAATTCACCTTTCTGCCCCTATTTTCAGGTTGGCGCTGCACATTGGAGAAGTGTTGGGAGATTTCAATTTTGGAGGCCTTAAACTCATATTTTCAGAGACCAAGGGAAGTTTTAGAAACTAGATAGGAGTAGCTTTCCAATGATCTATCATGTGCTCAATTTGGACTTCAGGAAGTCCTTCAAATTCAGCCTTCAAGTTGGCGTCGTGCTCTTGGCATTACGCTCCTGCCAAAGGCACTGCGCTTTTGCCAGTTTTTTATTTTTTCCAAAATTTCTAGATTTTATCAGTTTGGTCAAAGAAATCATGAATTTTACTGATGTAATTTGATAATGTAAATGTAATTAAGCTACTTTTTGTTACTATAGTTTAAATACATTAGGTAAAAGTGGAGTTTTGGCTAAGATGAATTAGTTTCACCAAATTTAGGGATGAGGTTGTTGACCTCCCTAGTATTTGGGTTTTCAGATCAGTATTTTGGGGATTATCTCCTCAAGTCAGGGATTTTACCGCTGAGCTGGGGAGAATCATTTTTTTGCTATATCTTCCACCTCCTTTCTCATTGCAATGGTTGGATGTTGTTGTATTGGTCAGAGAACACTATTGTATCAGACTTTTGGCAGGAATTTATTGACAGTGTTGAAGCTATTTTGGTGGGATTATTGTGGTAATTTATTTTGACATATTTTATTCTTATGTTTACATATGTGTGAATGTTTTTTACTTTCCTTGATCATGTAATTTATATAATATGGTTGATTCTTAAGTGAGATAAGAATAATTCATTTTTAATGCTCTATTTTGGGAGAATCATCATAGTTGTGTTTCATTTCTTTACTTTAAAAATAATTCATGTACGTCATGCTATTTTTAGCCAGTATAATTCACTCCATTAAACCTCCTTAAAGTTTTGAAGTACCTACCTAAATTTCCCCATCAGATCTCTGCAATTGTTTGTCCATTTTCCCTGACCTAATTTCTTCTTTGACCTAATTCACTCATCCAGAAACCAAATCAATCAATAAAAACCCCTGTGCTAATATACCTAGCATAAAACCTAATTGATCCAGCCCTCTTGGCTCTGATCCCTTGGATAGAGCCCTTTCATGTCTAGTAGTGCTAGCTACTTGGCAAGAGCTTAGTTTGTGGTTAACTGTGCTGGTCTCTTCTCAGCCTCAGAGATCCGATGGAGTGCTAACATCTTGGCGACCATACTCAGGAAGAAAGTGATAGATCTTCCCTGGTTGTACCATTATTTCTTCAAATTCTTGGCCTCTGGATGATAGGTCTAAGATTTCGTTGAGGCTGATCTGAAAAGGTTGCAGAGATCTTCTTCGATTCCTGCAAAAGTTCTATGTCTTGAAGATATATCATTTGATTTAAAATTTGAGTTGTCTTTGTTTCTATTTAAGTCTAAGACCTCATTATCTGATATAGTATTTGACCCATTAAAGCTTTCTGAGGTGAAGTCATTACCTGAGTTAGATCTTAGTTCATTAAAACTTGAAGAAAATTTTCCCTTTGAAGAAACTAAGTTTGAACTAGACTTTGACACTAAAGTTTGGATTCAATTCTATATAATTGAAAGTTTAGCAAACAAACTTCAGTACCAGTTGGAAAAATCCATAATCCAATATCAACAAGTGTCAATACCCATCCTGACACACTCATAGTCAACTATTGTTTCCTCTTCTTCACCATCTACTTCATTATCTATTCAGCAAACTCTTCCTAGTATCACTCATGTAGTTCATGCAGCAGGACTTATGTCCATATTTTCACCCCTCATCTTACCAGGTCAGCTCCATGCCTTACCACAAGGTTATGGCTAGATACTCCCATTTTTTGATGAAAATTCTTCAATCACTGCAAAAAAACACATAGTTAAAGTCACTAACTTTATTGATCTGGAATAAGTAGATGAAGATGATGCTGAAATGAGAATCATAGTTTAGATATTTTCAGTAGAAGTTAAACTATGGTTCAGATCATTAAATGTAAATTCCATAGCCACTTCAAATCCGTTGATGTATGCTTTCATAGCCCGATGGGAGGTAAATAAGAATCCATTACAAATCCTTTCTGAATACAATAATCTGAAAAGATAACCAAATGAATTAGTACAAGAATTCACTGTCTGATTCAAGAGATTATATAGTTCCATTCCCAATTAGATCAAACCTCCTCTAGGATTGGCCCTCTTGCATTACCCATATGGTTTTGATCCACACATGGCCTATCAGTTGCGAGAAAGGAATCCTGCTACATTAGAAGACATGCAGAAAAATGAAATGAGTGTAGAAGTTAATTTTTCCATAATGAAATAAAAAATGAAGGGTAAAAGGAGAGTAACTATCAAAGAAGAAGCATCGCCATATTTTGATGTAAAACTGGACACCTTGATAAGAATAGTATAATGGATGGTTGACAGGATGTCCATCACCGAAAGATAGCCAGAACCACAAGTTAGAAATTCTAACTTCAAATGACAGTAACAACAGCCTCAATTCAGAATTAAGCAAAGGGAACAGAGGGCACCTGAGTAGCCAGCACAACCACAAAAAATTTGGAAACCTTGTGGCAGAATTATGCTCAAGGAGGTGAAGAATAAGAAGAATATCATGTCATTGAAGAGAACCAATTTTTTACAGCTGATGGCCAACCCATATTTTTGACAGAATATGAAGAGTATTTTGAGAAGACTAATGTACCCAAGGATGAAGACTATATTTTAGCTTAGGATCATCAGTTGGAGGTTAAATCTAATGATTATCAGTGAGGATACATGAATTCCCTCAACTCACAATAGAGGCAGTATACATTGAGAGGTAGAGTTGTCCTAATAATTCCTATTTAGAATCGAGCATCTCAAAAAAAAGATACTCAACCAAACCATAATTCTCAAGGTAATTGGGGTAAAGGAAAATAACCTGCAAATGTAAGTTAGAAAAAAGATAATCAGACATCTATAAGCTCATCAGGTAAATAAAAATAAAACCAAAGGAAATAAACTACATCAAAAGATCATGTCGATAAAAGAGACATCATTAAAGAGGTAAAAAAATCCACTCCTTTCAGCTTAGAAATTGAAATTTCCAAATTGAAAGTGTCAATACCTTTAACTAAACTTGTCAAGAATAATTAGTATAAGTCTCATGTAGCCAAAATGTTAAAAGCAAATCCTTCATCTGATATACTTAATGTCGAAGGTGGCTAACCTGAACTTATCTTTGGTCCAACAATAGACGGTCAATTAGAGGATGGTGAAGTTCCCCATTCTATTTGAGTCTAAGAATCCACCAAAATATCCTTCACAATGCCATGCTCGACTCTAGAGCTTCCCACAATTTGATGTCAAAAGCCATTATGGAGAAATTGGGCCTAGATATCACTCGTCCTTACCATGACTTGTATTCCTTCGATTCAGGTAGAGTCCATTTTTTGGGTATTATTAAGGATTTAGTAGTTTCCCTTGAACAAATTCCAGCAAATAATGTCTTGATGGATGTGGTGGTGACTCATATACCACCACTATTTGGTATGTTGTTGTCTAGATCTTGGGGAGCAAAGTTGAGAGGCACTTTGCAACTAGACTTCTCTTATGCCACCATCCAAGTTTTTGGACAATTGAGAAAGTTGTACTAGGAAATGAAGATGAAGAACATGATAACCAACAAAGAGAGGCCTAATAATCATCCAATAAATTTTATACATACAGATTTATAATATTTTATTTTGTTCAATGATAGTGGCTTGAATGATGTAGATAATCAGCTTGTAGAAGTAGAATATGTTCCACATAATTATAATTGTATCAGAACAGTTTTAGAGAAGGGAAAAGAGAATCTTCCAAGTTATTTAGAGTAGCAGTCTGATAAAGCAGAGGAAATTTCAAATCAAAATCAAGAAGTAGCTCTGAAAGTTGAGACAAAACATAAATTAGAATTCCAGCACTTGGATGATGAAAATGGTCTATGGACCATGGATTTTGATGGTGCCTTGGGGAAAGATGGGGCAAGCACTAAAATTTGGATCTGCATCCCTCTTCATTAGACCGGTAAGGTTCCTAAGAATGTTAGATTATTTTCATACAAATTGGTTTTTGATTGTTCTAACAATGAGGCGGAATATGAAGCATTGATCACCGGTCTCAAGATCTTGAAAAAGTTGGGCGCAAGAAGAATTTCAGTATATGGTGACTCTGAACTTGTGATAAAACAGGTGAAAGGGGAATACCAGGCCAAGAATCCATGAATGAGAGTGTACATGAATGTTGTATTGGATATTCTAAATATGTTTCCCAAATACAATTTGTTAGTAGTGCTAAGAAGTTAGAATCTCATGGAATATTCGCTTGCTACAGAAGCAAGCAATTTCAAATCCCTATATTTTCTAACAAGAAATTTGAAATTCATGTAAAACATCGGCCTACAGTTCCTAACAAATTGCGATATTGGAAAGTATTTTGGTATGATCAACAAGTTAATATTTTTATGCAAAATGAAGGAAAATTCAAGAATTTGGCGATTGATAAAGTTTATCACAAGGATGACCAAGTCATCGAAGCCACTCAGTTTGATATACTAGAGCTGAAGGACAAAAATATTCCAAAAGGTCTCATACCTTTGGAATAATTATTTGATCAGGATGATGTAGTGAGGAAGACAACATTGGTTCCTATATAAAAAGGTGTGGAGGACGTAACTTATCTGAATGGTGGAGAATCCTAAAATGGGAAAGTTGTATAAGTCTTTATCTCCTGAGGTAAAGGAAAATTACATTGATTTACTTTCTGAATTTTCTCATGTTTTAGCATGGAATTATGCAGACTTAAAGGTATATAATAAAGATATCATACAACACACCATTCTAATTAAGCTCGATCAAAAGCCCTTTCGGAAAAAGTTGAGAAGGATCAACCCGAGGTTTCTATCATCCATAGAAAAATAAGTGAAAAAGCTCTACAATTAAGGTATTATTGTTCCTATAAGGTTTTCTGATTGGATATCTAATCTAGTCCTTATAAGAAATAAGACTGGTGAAGTAAGGATTTGCATAGATTTCAAAAATTTAAACGTGTCTCTTAAAGATAATTACCCCCTTCCCAAAATGGATCACGTCTTACATAGAGTGGTTGGGGATTCCCGAATGTCTTTTCTTGATGGATATTCAGGATACAATCATATTTTAGTACATGAGAAAGATCAGGACAAAAATGCCTTCACTACACCTTGGGGAATGTTCAGATATGCAAAGATGCCATTTGGACTAAAGAATGCAGGGGCTACCTTTCAACAAGCGATGGATATAGCCTTTTCATATGAGAAGGATGTTTTCCTAGTGGTATATTTAGATGATTTGGAAGTTTTCTCCCATTCCGATGATAAACACTTGTATCATTTAAGGATTGTTTTTCAAAAATGCAGGAAATTCAGAATCTCTCTTAATCCGAAAAAGAGCCTTTTTTCCATGGAGGAGGGAAAAATTCTCGGTCACGTCATCTCTAAGGATGGAATCTGGATTGACCATTCTCAGGTTGAGGCAATTGAGAAAATTGACTTTCCACGGAACAAGAAAGAAATCCAGGCTTTCAATGGAAAGATGAATTTCTTACGCATATTGATTCCAAATTTGGTTGAGCACCTTCGAGAAATGACCAATATGTTGAAACAAGACAATGAGGTAAAGTCGTCCGAGGATGAAAAGAATTCTTTTAAACATTGAAGTTTGCTTTGAATACTGCCCCTGTTTTAATAAGCCCTGATTACAATATTGATTTTATTATATTCTCATTCACCTCCGAGCACACCATAGTTGTAGTATAGTGCAAAATAAGGACAATACCGAGCAACCTATTTCATTTTTCAGTCGAACCATCAGGGATGCAACTCTTCGGTACAATATCATAGGGAAACACGCTTTGGATTTGATAAAAGAGTTGAAGGATTTTCGTGTCTATATTTTACATTCACATATTTTGGCTTATGTCCCTTAGTCATAAGTAAAATATGTTCTTATGCAGAGAGATCCGGAAGGTAGAAGAGGGAAATGGATAGCAGAAATATTGGAATATGACCAAATATCAAGCCCACAAAGATGATCAAATGTCAAGGTCTAGCAAATCTTATGGCCGAGTCAAATTTTCATGTTTTAAACATCAACCTTATTACAACATTGTCCGATGAGGAAGAGGATGTCACTCTGATACAAGTATTTGATATGTTTCTTTCATATCCTTGGTATTATGATATAATATATGTTCTTTAGCATTTGAACCCTCCTTTAGGCATGAATAAGAGTAAGGGTAGGTCTCAAAAGTTGAAAGCTTCCAAATACTGGAGCCAATGTTAGTGTTAGTATTTGCATCCTTCTACCATTGATCAAATTAACTCTTTCATGTCATGTTAAGGGTCCCAGTCCAAAATTTTTGTCATTCCATTAGGTCATCATGCAAAAATTTGGTCACTTGGTGCAGATTTAGATCAAGTTTAACTCTTTTCATAAATTTCATTACTTGTTGGGTCATTTCATCACTTTGCTGAGTGTCCATCATTCATGAGTTTTTATCACCATTTCAGTATTTTCACCATGATTTTCATTCAGTTAGAGTTTCCATTAGGTCTTAGGGTTTTCAAGGTCCATCAAAATACCATCTACATAAATAACGGACCAACAAATAAGAGAGTGGAAATAAACACATATTTATTATGTAAAGCTTAATTTGTAAATTTTATTTCAATTTCAATATGTAATTTCATGTTTTCTATATGTATGTACTCATGGTTCCAAGCTAGTTGCAAAATCAAGGTTCCAATTTCCAAGAAATTCAAAGTTCCGAAAGTCTCAGTGTTCAAAAAATCCACCAACTGATCAAATTCAAAAGATCAAATGAAAGGTAAAAATTGCAATGTTTAAGTTGAAATGTGAAAAAGGAAATTGGGTCCCAAGAGAAATTTTGAAAATTTCATCAAGGTATAAAGGCCATCAAAGACCAAGGAGAGGCTCATTTTCACTCTCATCCATCGAGCTCTCACTTCCCCCAGCCAAAAAATCAAATTTTCAGTGAAGAAGGAAATTTTTTTTTGGAGGCGTTGCACTCCTGGCATTTTGGTGTTTTGCTCTTGTGAAGAGCGCTACGCTCCTACGTTTAGTGTTGCGCTCCTGCCAACTTTGTTCTACAAGCTACCACAACCTCTCAAACCTTCTTCCAATCAGTCAAATCATCACATGAGGTTATCTACAACTCCTATAAAGTTACATCATTTCATGCTCTTCTATCATTACATGATAGTCAATTTGTGATGATAACCCTCCTCATGTATAATTTCATGTTTTAAAGCTAAGAAACCCTATTTTTACTCCTACATGCTAAATTGTTTTCCCTGGACATACTTTATTCCTCCCACATCTTATTAAACACTTTTCCTATCACTACATAACTTTATCCCTCATTCCCAATCCCCATTTCCCAAAACCCTAACCCTAGGCTACAAATTTCCTAGGCAACCTCACTATTCATATAATAAATTTCCCTACCCTATTTCACTAAGTTTTTCTACCCCCTACCATTTCCATAAGCTCCATAACTCCCTTCCTTACTTCCCTAATTTTTCCTATACTCATTCCCACTCCATAAGCCTACTTCCTACCCCCTTTTCCTTCGCCTTCCCTAGGGTTTCCAAAACAAAACAAACACATTGAGGAGGAAAGAGATTTCATAGAGGAGGATAGAGAGGAAAGAAGACCACACAAGGTAGGGAGGATTTTGAGGCTTGAACCATATGATACTATAGAATTAATGGCCTCACCCATGATAGTCACTTTCTTCAAACATGTGGGTTTCTTTGATTTCTGTGATCTAGTCCAAAGAATTCAACATCACCCTGCTTTGACCAGAGTTTTCATCTCCAATATTCAAGACAATAAAGTGACCATTGTAGGGGTGACCTTTACCATCTCCACATATATTATTTCTACAGCCATAGGGATACCCAATGTGGGTGAAAAATGGTTCAAGGCCATAAACATAGATGCCTAGCACTATGAATCATTCCTCAAGCCAAGATACAAAAATGAGAACAAGAAGGTTTTTCCTTTCAGCCACCTACTTGACAGATTTTCTCCCATGATGAAGATCATCATGAAATAATTCACTTTTGAAGGCAGATTCTCTTGAATGTACTCATATCACATCAAGTTTCTCATGCACTTCACAAGGGTAAAATTTCTCAATATCCCTCACTATTTGTACAGGAGCATTGACAAGATGGCTTACAAAGTGCAGAGCAGAGAGCCAGAGCATCATATGAACAACATTTTTCACCACTCTATTATCAAGATAATTGTCCTTCATCATATCAATTAGGTGAACATTACTTGGGAGATCTTCATTGGGAATGATGTCTTCATTAATCCACCGTCTCAGCCTGCCAGACCAAGTCCACCACCAATATCAGTACCTCAAAAAGAAATAGGGTCATCTAGCAGGGTTGTAGTGAAAAATACCAAAAAGGAAAGAAAGATCAAAACCTATAAGAGGGGACATAGGAAATTGTTTGCTCCACATATTGTGGAAGGCGCCTTGTGTTCTTCATCAGTAAAGAAGGTACACCAAGATGAGCAACAGAAAGAGACAATTGTCCATGAAGAGGAAGACCTTCATGAGGAAGAAAAAGACTCTGAGTTGATGGATTTGGATGATAGAGATGATTAGGATACCTCAAAGTTGATCATCAAAGATAAGGATTCCATGATCAAAGAATTGCAGGATAACATGGCTAGAGCTTAGTTTTTCATATCATTCCTTGAACAAGAGAACAAGTAGTTGAAAGATCAACAAGTAATCATGGAGCTAGAGCTACTAAAAGAAAAAATACAAGATACCAAGGGTAAGGAAATGATGTCACTTGATGATTTTGACGATGATAACATTCAAGCGAGTAGGACAAGACCAAAAACAAGAGGTCTTAAGAGAGCTCTACATCAGCAGAAACTTGAGGTTGAAAACCTCACTTTTGAGGAGAGGATTGCCAAGGAGGTTGAAGATGATAGAGAGGTATGGCTAGAGAAGGTAAGCCTGCACCTTGAGAAGCTCCTCCATAAGGCAAAAAAATATAATAATATGCTCAAAAACATTACCAATAGGTATATTACTAGAAACAAGATCTGTAACATCAAACTCAAGCAGTTGGAGGAAAAACACAAGCAAACCCTAATCAATAAAAAGGAGGAAGATAATCTTGAGATCCTTTTTGTTGCCTCCCTTTTTGTTTTATGCACATAATCAACACTCCATCCACTAATTTTGAAATTTTTTGGGTGAGTTTTTGAAATTTTGGGCATTTTGACAAATTTTCACTTAAATTCAGCACAGTGAGCTTGTCAAAAGCGCAGCGCCTAGGGCATTGTGATTTCCATAGAAGCCTCAAAATGAAAAATGGACACCTAAACCTCCACCTCCACCTCCATCTCCCTCGTTTTCCATGACTCACTCAAAAAAGATGCTTGTTTATAAAGGATTGGAAGATCCCAAGAAGTTCTCATGTGTTGTAGAAGCAATATGGAGATCACATAACATCATGATGAGAATATGAATAAATCACAGTTGGTCATAGATATGTAGGATAGAGCATTATCTTGGTATATGAAGGACTCCTCAATCAACCAAAATGCTAATTTTTCCCAGACAAAGGCTGCACTGAATGATGAATTCAATAAGCCAAAGTTGCAGTCCTAGTGTACTACGAAGATCAAAGAGATCAAGCAATTGGTCACTGAAACTGTGTGGGATATCGATCAAAGGTTTAAGACAATGCTAATTCTGGTCAACTTCGAGATCCATTATGATCAGCACAAGGAATGGTTTATAGCTATGCTATTGCCACATCTTAGGTTGCCATTGTCTCAGTAGAAGATCACAACCCAAGTGGAAGAATTGGATATTGTGATGAAGCTAGAAGCTTCTCTGGTGGTGGATACCAACATAGTCATTCACAGATCCAAACCCAATTGGCAAGCTTACATATGGAACCCCAAGATTTGAATAAGGGAAAATAGGTTCAGTCTGACATGCACTCAGAATTATGGTGCATAAAGTGCAAAGTAGAGGGCCACCATAAGGATCAATGTACTATTTATAGAGATTACTAGGGCATTGGGATGCCAAGTCCGTTGAAGCCTGGGCCAAGTACTGGACCAAATGTGGGACCAAATTTCTAGTGTAGCTTATGCGAAGTTACAAGCCAACACTCCACAAATTATTATCAACTATTGCAGAAGTACATCCAGTCGCTAAAGCAATTGTTCTATAATTTATGTAGTTCGGTGGGAAATGATGACAAGCATTATTGAAGCTACAATATAATGATGCAGAGTCCTAGAGCATATTGAATGCAAGTCAAAGGTCATGAAGATATAGGTTCGCCAATAGTGCACCGAGATTTCCAAGGTTGAGGGTGGAGTCGAGGAGGAGGCACTAGACGAGGGTGCAGACATATCATAAGTTATAATTGCAGTCAACCCGAACATTTTGCGAGGGATTTTCAGAATCCCACTGCCATATCTTGTAGGTATTGTCATGCATTTGATCATGAAATAGAGTATTTTCCTACATTATTGGCTAAAATGTAGGAAAATCCCAATCAACAGCCTGCCCAAAACCTACAAATGTTGTGAGCTAAACCGCGCGAAGAATATCTAAGTGTCAACATAGTGACACAAAGTGGTATAAATACTGGAGAAGACAAAGCGGAAGGAAAGAATCATATGGAGGATACATGGGTCCGGAAAGCTGGAGATAATAATAATGGGTTTCATGTACAACGTGAAAGAGAAACCTTCATGGAAGCGAAGAAGAATTTTATGAGCCCTGTAGCTTTGACATCAACAGTGCAGAGACAGTTGATTCCATTGAATAATAAACCCAAAGAGAGTACTAACTCCAAGGAATTTGATCCATCCATTCTAAAGTCATTTTTACAGACATACATGAAGTTTCTAATGGATCATAAATATGTGGAGGGACTGCAGGAGCTGATTGAAAATTGTGCTGGTAAAAAAGACCAACAACCGAAACAACGCGCAATGCGTAAGGTCTACAAACATAAGAAAATAAACAGTTGATAAATGTGGTTAACTGCGCATATTGATGACTATGAAATGGACCAAGTTATCCTTAATATTGGATAAGATGCCAATGTTTTCCCAAAACAGACATGGGAATGGATGGGGAGACCAAAGCTGAAATGGTCACTGATTCATCTAAGAATGGAAAACCAGTAGAAGATCATCCCTATGGGTCAATTTCATGGCATTAGCATAGATATCGATGGTGCAAGTGTCTTATCAGATTTTGAAGTCATTGAAATTTTTGATGATAGAAATCCTTACCCCACTTTGCTTGGATTTGATTGGGATTATGATATGGATTCCATAATCAACCTGAAAAATAGAAAAATGGTATGTGAGAAGAATGGTACAAGGGCTTTTGTGCCTTTAGACCCATCTAAAGGTGCACAATATTCAAAACCTGCCCAAAATACAGATGGTGATATTGAAAATATCTATAAGATCACTACACAGGACGAACACTAGATCAATCCTATCGACGATGGAAGATTAAGTTGGGAGCATGACAGTTCTTGTGTTTCAGACTCCAGCAAATAATTAGAGCGTTGGCAGAACTGATTACATGAATTTTCCACTAAGAGGTGCAATAGAGTTACCAAATCTCTTTGCTACGCCACATCGAAGGTACGTGACTTTCCCTTTTATGATGGAACTGGAGATGTTGATTTATTTGTAGGAATTTACAGGGCAAGTTCTGTAGATCAAGAACCAAAGGTCACCACTCACAAATAGATCACAAATCAATACACCAATATAATCTTGTGGTTAAAACCCTCAAAGAGGTAAACAATCCACGACCTGAGCCAACGCGGCCACTTCAGGAAATTTATTAATATAAAAAGAAAAGTTACATATGTTTCTCTCATAAACGGTTACCGGAAAAATGACCCTCCATGCTCTTTAAATAGAGATCATGGACCAATCAAGTGGTAAGCCACGGATCAAGTGCCATTAATACCGAGGTGAGAGATAACCGTCAGATCACTACAAATCGTGACCTTCAGATTATAAGTTACAAATGTACATGGTAAAGAAACACACTTTACCTAACTTTAAACTAGACTAAGTTATTATTAACTATTTCCTATGTGTCAGAATATCCTAACATCCCCCCTTAAGAACAACTTGGGATAGGATTGAAGGATTTACAAAGGTGACACAAAAGGAGCCTATTTCCTATGTGTCGAAATATCCTAACATCCCCCCTTAAGAAAAAAATGGGATAGGATTGAATGATTTACAAAAGTGACACAATAGGAGAAGGAAGGAGGCATTAGAGCCTATCCCCCATTAATGTCAACTTTCCTGAACTCCAAGCATGGATTGAAGTTTGGTAAACTTTTCTTCTGTGAGAGCCTTTGTAAAGATATCGACTACTTGATCATTGGTTGGACAATACTGGACTTCAAGAACATGATCATGAATGAGCTTTCTGATGAAGTGTATGTGGAGTTCAATGTGTTTCATACGTTGATGCTGAATTGGATCTTTACATAGCTAAATGGAACTCTGATTATCACACCAAAGTGTTGTTGGATGTTGCTGATGAAGACCAAATTCAGACAGGATCTGAAGAAGCCACATGGCTTCCTTGCTGGATTCAACTACACCACAATACTCTGCTTCTGCTAAAGAAAGAGAGATGGCACTTTGTTTCTTACAAGACCATGTAATAGGTCCTCAACCAAGAGTGAACACATATATTTCAATAGACTTTCGATCATCAGGGTCACCAGCCCAATCAGAATTAGTGAAACCAATCAACAATTGAGATGCTCCTACACTGTAATGAATCCTGAACTGAACTTTACCTCAAATATATCGAATTATTCTTTTAGCTGCTTTCCAGTGACTTTCATGAGGTTGGTGCATAAACCAAGCAACAATACCAATGGCAAAGGAAAGGTCAGGACGGGTATGGGTTAGATACATAAGTTTACCAACAAGTTGACGATATAAGGTAGCATCAACTTCAGGGGTAGTACAAGTGACTGAAAGCTTGACTCTAGACTAAAAGGGAGAAGGGTCTGGCTTACAGTCTTCCGTGTGAAAGTGGTGTAGAAAATCACAGGCATACTTGGGCTGAGAGAGGGTAATGCCTTCCTTGGATTGCAAGACTTGAAGACCAAGGAAATAATGAAAGTGTCCTAATTTTTTCATTTCAAACTTCTTTTTGAGGCTAGACTTCACATGGTTTATATGGTTTGGATCACTACCAGTAAGGATAAGATCATCAACATAAGGAACAAGGATGGTGAAGGAATTACCCACTTTCTTGGTGTAGACAGTGTTTCAGAATGACACCTAGAAAAGCCATTATCTAATAGAAATCTATCCATTTTGGCATACCAAGCCTGAAGAGCTTGTTTGAGACCATAAAGAGAATTCCTAAGGTGAAAAACAAGGCTAGATTCGTTCTGTATAAAGCCAAAGGGTTGTTCCATGTAGATTTCTTCATGTAAATCTCCATGTAAGAAGGTAGATTTAACATCCATCTGATGGACTTCCCATTCAAAGGAGGCAGCAAGGGAAAGAACAAGGCAGATAGAATTCATTTTGGCAATAGGGGAGAAGGTTTCAGTATAGTCAATGCCTTCAACTTGTGAAAATCCTTTAGCAACAAGACGAGCTTTATATCTATCCACATTTCCATCTGGTCCAAACTTGGTTTTGTAAACCCATCTTCATCTGACAAGTTTTCTTCCTTTTGGAAGAGGAACAAGATCCCAAGTATTGTTTGCCAATAAGGAATGATACTCTTCATTCATAGCTTCATCCCAATCTAGATGACCGGAGGCTTCTTCAAAGGTTTCTGGATCAATTTTTTCTGGAACTTGAGCCAATAAGGAAGAGGCTCTTTCGAACTGAGAATGTATACGTCGTCGATCGGCAGGGTCACCTGCAAGAGAACCTGCTGCATCTCAAGTAGAGCGGACCCATCTTGGAAGCGGTAGAGTATAAGGAACAATTTCAAGAGGTGGAGGAGGATTTTCATCCTCGCTATCATCATCTGAACTAGAAGGAATGCTATTAAAAATAGAAGACAGAGAGAGAGGTGGTACATATGCCGAATCAAGCTCACAGGCCAAAGGTGGCACACTCGCCAAACTAGGCTCGCAGGCCGATATATTTTCATCAAATTTTACATCTCTTCTAATGATAATATTTTTTGGATTTTAGTTGAAGAAGTCTATATCCTTTCACATCTTCAGAATATCCAACAAAAATACATTTTTCACTATTAGGTTCTAAGGCTTTATGTTTCTCATCTGGAATATGGGTCCAAGCATCACTTTCAAAAACATGAAAGTGACTTACATCTGGTTTTATTGAGCTCCAAGCTTCTTCTGGAGTTATATTCTTTAAAACCTTAGTAGGAGTGAGATTTACTATGTAATTTGCACAGTTAATGGCTTCTACCCAAAAATTGAGACCAAGTCCTTTATATTGAAGCATACAATTAGCCATTTATTTTAAGGTGCGATTCTTCCTTTCAGCTACACCATTTTGTTGTGGAGTATATGGAACAGTATGTTGCAATTGAATGCCATGCTCAGTGCAGAAGTTGATAAATTTTTTGTTAACATATTCTCCTCCATTGTCTGATATTAACATAAGAATTTGATGTCCATATTGTTTCTCAACAAAGGCCTTAAAGGCCAAGAACATGTTAAAAACTTCACTCTTGAGTTTTAAGAAGTATACCCAAGTGCGTCTGGAAAAATCATCAATGAATGTTAATAATTACTTGTAACCAGAGAAAGTAACAACAGGAAGTGGACCATATAAATCACTGTGCACAAGCTGCAAAGGGGTTGAAGCATGCCGAGAGGCACATTTGTCAAAACTATCCCAGTGATATTTTCCGAGTACACATCCGGAGCAAACACCATCTCGGCAAGATACCATAGGAAGACTCGTCACCCTATTTTCCTTACATAGAGTTTGAAGAGAGCGATAGTTTAAGTGACCAAATTTCTCATGCCAAATTTTGCTCACTTCATCATTGTGAGCAACAAAAATGGAGGGAAGACATGATGACCCAAAGTTGTCAAACTTATAAAACCTTGTGGAATCATCAGCAATGCCAGTAGCTAAAATATGTTTAGGATATTTGAGGTCCTTGATTACAACATCATGAGGTGAGAATTCTACTATTTTCCCTTCACCTGAATGAGTTATTTGATAAACAGAGAGAATGTTGCATAAAAAAGTAGGAACACATAGTACATCATTAAATTGACCATGATCGAGATGAATGGTTCTAGATCCTACAACACTAAGAGATCTATCACCACCAACATAAATATGTTTGGTGTTACAATCATTTAAAGAAGAAAACATGGCTCTATTTTTGGCCCTGTGATAAGAAGCTCTAGAATCAATGAGCCACTCATGAGAATGAGAATAGGAAGATACATTTAATGCATAACCAGATCTTGATGCTTGACAACCACAAGCAGAAAGTGCCATTCCTGAAGATTAAGGTGAAGAGTGCTCCAAATTGATGTTGTGCTTCTTCATTGCTTCTTCTAAGGCTTTCATCTTCTTAAAACATTTGGACTCTAAATGGCCATCATGATTGCAAAAGTTGCAATGTCTATCTATCTTATTTGCTTTGTTTTTATATGCCTTGTCATTTTGGTGAGTTTCTTTTTCAATTTGTGGCTGAAATTGCTTAGGACCCTTGCTTGGTTTCGGACCATACTTTTTAGGATACTGCTTCTTGGGATTCTTTTGATATGATTGTTGTTGGGTTGCTAAGGCTTTCTTAGAAGCATTTCCAGAAGTGATAAGACCAAGGTGTAATATTTTTTCTTGTTCTCTTATAAAATAATCGCAAAAGGCATCAAAAGATGGGTTCTTGTAGGCAATTCCTGAAGAAATGATGGCTTCTCTAGTGGAATGGAAGGCAGAAACAAATACAGAGTATGCAGGGCCAAGCTTATTAAGAATGCAATAAGTGAGGCTACCATCTTCCTTTTTTATCTTACAACCTTATAAAATAATTCGAATGGCCTTGAATTTGGACAAAAAATATTCAATGGAGGAGAAATTATTGGGGTCCAAAGCAAGCAACTCATTTTCAAGCTGGTGGACCCTGATTTGATCTTGAATTCCAAAAACAGTTTTTAGCTTTTCCAGGGCTTGATCAGGGGTGTCAATGTCAAGGATATGAAATCGAAGATCTTGAGAAATGGACATTCCTATCAACCCTCATGCTTGATCTTGTTTATTTTCCCATTTAGAAACTTTATCATCATCAGAAGGTTTATTTTCTTGTCCTGTGGCTATTCTATAAAGCCCTTTACTTCTAAGTATATCTACCATGTGAGGTAGCCATTGGAAATAATTGGTGCTGTTAAGAATAATCGGGCATGCACTTTCCATTTTTTTTAAAACTAAAGCTGAGAAAATATGAAACTAGTTGCTCCAATGGAACGACCTTGAAAAACTAGGCCGTTTAAAAAAAAAGGCTCGAAAAATGACTTCCTGATGAAGAAGTTATGCCTTTTTGAAAAAATGAGTTGAAGATGCCGAATAGTTACGGGAACGGGATGAAGTGCGACTTTAAAAAAAAAATCCGCCGCTTTGAACAATTTTTTTTTACAAAAAAAGCTTGAGAAGGAGACTTGAACCCAAGACCTCTATTCTCATAAAATAACCCCTCACCAAGTGAGATAGTAAAAGGATCACTTTATTGTTTGAAAGGAGGAAGGGGATTTTTTTTTCTCTCTTTGGTGTGCGTGCCTTTTCCTACACAAAAAAACACAAAAACCGAGCAAAAAAAATGAAATGCAAAGTCTTGCGGTAGAATGTTATATTTTCGGATAGCATTACTGGCAACTATCTTTTCTTTCACTATTTCTGATTTCCCGAGATCGCACAAAGACGCAAGGAAAGAACGTACATATAAAAAAAAATCCCTTTTCCTGTTTCTTATTTGCTGAGATCGCACGCAACGCACAACAAAGAGCATACACAGAGAAGAGGGTATAGATCCGAAAAATAAATAAAACCTAAAAACTGAAAATAAAAAAATGGAACCGAAATAAGCAGAACTATTAACAAATATAATTGCAAAACGGATGCTTTATACCTCTAGATCTAAACTGTCATAACTTGGGCAGCCGGAAACCTTTTCGCATGAAATGAAAGGCGTTCATCACCGTAACAGATGCTCTGGACACAACCGAGTAGTTTTCCAAACCTAAAAATTTTCAGAAATAGTAGATCTACAAAACGACATTCGCATGCAGTCAAACTAGCTTCGGATTTTGATCAACAACGGATGCGGCCCTCAAAATAGACTATCTGTTGTGACTATAGTGATGCATTGATTGCATCACACACACATTGGAGTTGCCAATGAGGATTGCGCAGTCAAGGAAAGGGTAATTTTAATTCATTCAGAGCTATTCTTCATCAGGGATTGCGTAGTGGAGGCAGGCTAGCAGGAGGCAAAGATCGGTGCATGGATTTGCAAGATTGTTCCTGATTAGTGTATGATGATTGTATTGTACTGAGAGCTTGATAATATTTGTATGAGGATTGTCATATGATTCCATGATATATAATATATAGTTGGGGTTTTTAGCTTCAGGCTTTCCCAGTTAAAAATAACTGTGTTATGTGCGATTATTTTTATTTATGCTTTACATGTGTGTGCAATTAAATTTTCCACAAAAGGTTAACAAGTGGAATAGATTCAATATCTTGCATAAATTTAAATAGTCTGAGATCAGGTGGATCTAGGACATATGCATGCTTAGTGCATATAATTTCTACATGGTATCAGAGCATTTTTAATTGAATATTGCAATTGTAAAGTGAGTTTGTGCTGGTGGACAATTCGAATTTGCAACAAAAGATTCTTGGTGCAAAAGTTGAGTATACATTGAAATGTCTTTCAATGGGTTGCGATTGGAGTATTCCCTTGATGGGAGCTCAAATTACATATCCTGGAAAGACAGGATGGAGGCAGAGCTAGAGGATAATGGACTGAATGAGTTCATCAATAGTGATGTTCCTAAGCTGGGATCTAGTGATGCTGCATTACTTGATGCATCGAAAATAAGACAACAAAGACGAGGGGGATTCTGTTGGAAGGTGTGAAGGACCATATTGTGTCCAGCCTTCATGGGAAAACCACTCCATTCTTAATGTGGAATGCTTTGACAGACTTGTTCCAAAGCAGAAGTGACCAGAGGAAGTTGGCGCTTAAAGACAAGCTCAGAAAAATAAAAATGGAGAAAGGCAACAGTATTCCAAAATACCTAACGAAGTTTGTCCACTGTAAGGATGAAATGGGAAGTTCGGGGTTACTGTTGATGAAGAATACTTGGTGAGCTTGGCTCTCCTTGGGCTTCAAAAGAGTTGTCATAGCTATGAAGACTCTGTCAATGGACAGGAGAAACTGCTGGGATGGGAGCAAATTTGGTCGGATCTTGTGCAGGAGGAGATAACGTGGGGTACCAAGGATGGATCTTCATCGAAGAATGAAGATGAAGAGAATTGCGCTTTGGCTGCCAAAGCAAGGAAAGGGAAGGGGAATAAACATCCTTCAAAATCTGATGCTAAAGGCAAGAAGCAGGATTTTTCCAAAGTGAAGTGTTTTCACTGTCATGAACATGGACATTTAACCACTAATTGTCCACAGAAGAAGAAGAACAAGAAGGTTGTTGGATCTGCAGCTGGAGAGGCCTTAGCCTTGCAATTTTAACTTGATTTCTCTTTGATCGCATGCTTGGTTTCAAGCTGTATGGGATCGGTGTGGTATCTTGATAGTGGTGCGTCTTTCCATATGACGGGAGACAAAGAGTTGTTTAGTGACTTGGAGGAGAAGGACCTCCATATGCATATAGAGATGGGAGACGATGGTCAGTATAGTGCGACTGGAATTGGGACCATTACCTTTAAGAGGGAGTCCAGTAATCCATTCTTGTTGAAGAATGTTTTGAATGTTGCAGGTCTGTAGAAGAACTTGGTCGTAGTCGCAATGCTGGAAGACAAGGGTTATGATGTTGTTTTTAGTGAGGGAAAAGACTTCCTTCGACATAAAAAATGGGTCAAACCAAGAAGATAGGGGTTCGAATTAAGAATCTCTACAAGCTGGAGGTAGATGGCTGCGCTGCAATGGTGTGCAAATCAGAAGAAGTGGTGAGCTGGGATGAGGGCGAATTATGGCATAGGAGATTGGGCCATCTTCACCATGGCGCTTTGAAGATTTTGCAGCAAATTTCCACTGGACTCCCAAGGGTACTCTTGCGAAGTCAGATCAGTGCAAGGGATGTACTATGGGTAAGTTTGTGAAGACCACCTTTCATGAGAAGGAGAATCGTGCTTTGGTGATCCTGGAGAGAATCCACACAGACGTGTGTGGATATTTCTCGGTTTCTTCAACAACAAAACATAGGTATTATGTTATATTTGTTGATGACTATTCTCGTAGATGCTAGATATTCTTCATTCAGAAGAAGAGTGAAACATTCTCAAAGTTCTGTGAGTTCAAGGCATTGGTGGAGAAGGAGTCGGGGAAGCAAGTGAAAGCTCTACGGAGTGATAATGGTGGTGAATACATCTCGGGCGAATTCAAAGACTTCTGTAGCAAAGAAGGAATTCGAAGAGAACTCATAGCGCCTCATAACCCATAGTAGAATGGGGTCGTGAATAGGAAGAACAAAATGATCGTGGGTTCTGCACGAGCGATGCTGCATGACCAGTGCCTACCGATGCACTTGTGGACGGAAGCATGCAACACTGCGGTTTATGTGCAAAACCGTTTTCCTAATAGAGTACTTAGCATGAGTACACCTGAAGAAGCTTTTACTAGTAAGAATCCTAATATTTCTCATTTGAAGATTTTTGGCTCACCTTTTTACATTCATGTGACAAAGGATGCCAGGAAGAAGCTGGAGCCGACTGCAGAAGTTGGGATATTTGTGGGGTACACATAAACACCCCATAACTATCGTGTGTATTTGCTAGACAGTCGAATTACTGTTGTGCGACGGGATATAAAATTCAATGAGGTGAAAGCCATGAATTTGTCGCTTGAGAGGGAGCTACACTTACATGCAGAGGAGGAACTTCTTGTTCCCAAAGATGAGCCTCTGGATTTGGATCAGCCACAAGAGGAGATTCATGGAGTGGAGGAGTCCACTCATGCAGATCCAAACATTAGACAAGGCAAAAAGCGTACCACAGAAGCTGAGAGACTGAAGCTTGATGTGGCACAGAATGTAGGAGTCCCTACATCACAGTCCAGATAGAGATAGTCACCTGACCTATTTACTAGATACATGGCTCTTATGAGCAAGTGTATCGTGATAGAGCCATCTTCTTTCGAAGAAGCAGTGTAGGAGCCCACATGGGTAGATGCCATGGTGGAGGAGTATGTCTCCATTGTCAGAAATAGTGCTTGGGAGATTGTTCCAAGGCCAGTGGGAAAATCATTTGTAGGATCAAGATGGATCTTCAAGGTAAAGAAAGCTGCTGATGGGAGTGTCAAGAAGTATAAGGCAATATTTTTTTCCCAGGGCTTCTCACAGATTGAGGGGATTGACTATGAAGAAACCTTTGCACCTGTCACACGGTATTATTCCATACGGACCATCCTTGCTCTCTCAGTGTAGATGGGTTGGCACATTCATAATATGGATGTGAAGACTGTGTTCCTTAATGGGATAATTGAGGAAGAGGTGTACATTGAGCAGCCTGAAGGATTTGAGATCTTCAAGAGTGAGTCGCATGTGTGCAGGCTCAAAAGAGTGTTGTATGGGCTGAAACAAGCACCTCGTGCTTGGTACACTCGGAACGACAACTATTTCACTGGACTTGGCTTCACCAAGAGTGAGGCGGATGAAAACCTGTACCAGATTGTGAAGGAGGGTAAGCTTTTAATCATTGTACTTTGTGTTGATGATTTAATACTAACAGGTGATGAACAGTTGACACACTCATGCAAGGTAGATCTTTCAAAGGACTTTGAGATGAAGGATTTGGGCCTCCTTCATTATTTCCTTGGATTGGAAATATGGCAGGGGGAAGGTGAACTATTTATGTCTCAAGGCAAGTATGCCCGGGAGATACTAAAGAAGTTTCACATGCAAGGCTACAAGCCTATCGACACTCCTCTTCTAGGAAATTGGATGAAAGAGGATGCTACATTAGCAGAGGTAGTGGATGCCACTGTTTATCGACAGTTGATGGGTTCGCTCATGTATTTAGTCAATACAAGACCGGACATATGCTTTGCGGTGAACAAGCTTTCACAAGCGATGGTTAAGCCTAACAAGCTCTTTTGGAAGGCAGGCAAGCATGTCCTGAGATATCTCAAGGGCACATCTGAGTATGGTTTATGGTACAAACAAACAGATGAGGTGAAGTTGCATGGCTTCACGAATGCAGATTGGGAAGGAAGCCCAACAGACAGAAAGAGCACATCAGGAGGGATTTTTAGTATCGGATCTACGGTAGTTTCTTGGTATAGAAGGAAACAAATATTCGTGGCACTCAGTTCAGCGGAAGCAAAATACATGGCAGCAAGTCAAGCTGCATGTGAGGCTATCTAGATGAGGAAGATTTTGGTTGGTTTGTTAAGTTCACATTTAGATCCTACAGTGACACATTGTGATAATCAAAGTTGAATTAAACTCTCGGTTAATCCTGTGTTTCATGATAGATCTAAACATATTGATATCCTGTATCATCATATCAGAGATTGTGTGTAGCGGAAGATCATGTTGCTTCAGTACATTCCTATGGAGGATCGGGATGCAGATATTCTGACAAAGGCGCTCACTAGGAGAAAATTCGAATACCATAGAGGCATGATCGGGGTGAAGGATAATCCCTATCTTGTTGAGAGGGAGTGTTGAGATTCAACAAGATGATGAGCTTAGTGAAAAGAGTCGCCTTCACTAAGTGGGCCTGCAGGCTATTTTTGGCGCAAGTCTATTTTTAGACATGGTGATCATATTTCAAAAGTTGCAGGATGCTATTTATGGATGGTTGATCAAGTTGGAAAAACAGATGAAATTCTGTTTTTAGAATATTGGGCAAAGTCTATTTATAGATCGCTGATCTAAAAATAGATGCATGTCGATTATTATCAGCTCTTAATAATAATCAGACTCTAAACAACAACTTACTCTCTTGGAGCACTTTGTTTTAGTGCACAGATGTGGCACATCAGTGTACTGAGGGAATTACGCAATTCCTAAGGGTTTACTGGAGCTAATGCATGGAAGACTCAGTTAGAACTCAAGTGGCAGAGTTATGACACAGTTGGAAGAAGTAATTATGGAGTTGTATTCAGTTTAACTCAGTTAGACTCAGTTGAGTTAGTTGTATCTAGTCTAACTGATTGATACACTAGTGAGAGTGGAGTGAATTAATTAGTTAATTAATTCACAAATAATAACTCATTAATCAACTGAACAATACAGCAGTTAACTACAGTGCATGGCAGTTTCAATGGAGACCCAGTGGAGAGATAGGTGAAAGGGCAAGATAGACTATCTGTTTTGACTATAGTGATGCATTTATTGCATCACACACACATTGGAGTTTCCAATTAGGATTGCACAATCAAAGCAAGGGTATTTCAAATTCATTTAGAGCTATTCTTTAGCAGGGATTGCGTAGTGGAGGCAGGCTAGCAGGAGGCAAAGATCGGTGCATGGATTTGCAAGATTGTTCCTGATTAGTGTATGACAATTTTATTGTATTGAGAGCTTGATAAGCTTTGTATGAGGATTGTAATATGATTCCATGATACATAATATATAGTTGGGGTTTTTAGCTTCAGGCTTTCCCGGTTAAAAACAACTGTGTTATGTGTGATTATTTTTATTTATGCTTTACATGTGTCTGCAATTAAATTTTCTGCAAAATATGCAAAGTATTAACAAGTGGAATAGATTCAGTATCTTGCATAAAGTTAAATAGTGTGAGATCAGGTGGATCTAGGACATATGCATGCTTAATGCATATAATTTCTACATGATACCATGTAGGAATTTACAGGGTAAGTTCCATAGATCAAGAACCAAAGGTCACTGCTCACAAACATATCACAAATCAGTACACCAGTATAATCACGTGGTTAAAACCCTCAAAGAGGGAAACAACCCATGGCCTGAGCCAACGCAGCCACTTCAGGCAATTTATTAATATAAAAAGAAAACTTACATATGTTTCTATCATAAACAGTTACCGGAAAAATGACCATCCATGCTCTTTAAATAGAGACCATGGACCAATCGGGTGTTAAGCCACAGATCAAGTGTCGTTAATACCAAGGTGAGAGATAACAGTCAGATCAGTACAAATCCCGTCGGATCATTACAAATCGTGACCGTCGGATTATAAGTTACAAATTTACATGGTAAAGAAACACACTTTACCTAACTCTACACTAGACTAATTTATTCTTAACTATTTCCTATGTGTCAGAATATCCTAACATTATTTCTGGATGAATTTGAAAAAAAGATGCCTAAAAAGCAGCGTTATGAAGCTTTGGAGTTCACTTTGAGGTCCACCCTGGCCAAATGGTGGGGCACACAAAGAGAAGGCTCAGGAGGATGGAAGGAATATTACAAATTGATGAGGCTCAAGTTTGGTCATGTAAACATTATGATCACAGAGAAGTAAAATGGTAGGGATGATCCTCGCGACCATTTGTATCACTAGACTGCGGCCTGGGGCAAGGAACCTCAACTTGAATGGGTGCATATATTATTTCATACCTTGTATACGATAGCTCAACAGTGGTATCTTGAAACACAAATGCACCATATCATAACATATTTGTATGGGATGACATAATGTTTCTAATTGACTTATAATTTCACAGATGGTTGGGATTGTATTAAGGATGCTCTTCAGGAATTCGAGACAAGAATATTCTGAATAACCATTGAGCTATCAGCTTCGGTACAACCTGACTAGGTTGCGGAGTTGGAACAAGCACGAGAATGTTACAACTTGACTTCAAAATAAGGCGAGGAGGATGTGTGCAACATCAATATTCCTGAATCTGAAGGACAATGTGAGGTTGTAAGTCCTGAAGTAGAGATTTCATACATATCATAAATTATAAGAACTCGGCAAGTCAACATAGCCTTATAAGCAGAGCCCAAATTCATGAATATTGAGGACTATTGGGACGATGATACCGTAAGTAAGGTCACTGAATGGCTGCATGAGTACCAAGATCTGCTCCTGACGAAGCTCTCTAAGTTAAAAGGCATTATAGGAGATTTGGGAGTTATGCACATCACTTAGAATCCTTATGCAAAGCCGGTCAAGAAGTGCCCATATCAGTTGATCCAGAAATATAAAGAGAAAGTAAAGGAAGAACTCGATATGATGCTCATTGTTGGCATTATTGAACTATTAGAGGAGTCTGAGTGGGTTAGACCTATGGTGGTATAGGAAAACAAAACCAAGGGAGAAATAAGGATTTATGTTGATCTTAGAAATTTGAATCATGTGTGTGTCCATGATCCATTTTTGACACCATTCACTGACAAAGTTTTGGAGAATGTTGGAGGGCAGGAATCCTACTCCTTTATAGAGGGATTCTCGGGATACCATCAAATAAATATCGCGTCGGAAGATCATAGCAAGACCACTTTCGCTACTGAATGAGGATTATTTCAGTACACAGTCATGCCATTCACATTGAAGAACGCTCTAACAATATTTTCTAGATTTGTAGTCACTACATTTAAAGAATATATCCACAACTTTTTAGAGATGTATTTCAATGATTGGACAATATTTGGACTATTAAAGAAGCATGTTTATAGTCTGCACTTGATGTTGGATACCTGCAGGAAATCTCAAGTCTCTTTGAACTTGAAGAAATGTATTTTTTTGTGCCATATGGCATATTTTTGTGGCACATTGTTTGCAAGCAGGGATTGATGGTAGATCCTGCATAGATCGTTATGATTATAAGCTTGGAGCTACCAATGAATGTGAAGAAAATACACACGACGCTCGACCATATGGGTTATTATAGAAAGTTCATAAAGGCCTACACACAGATTACTGCGCTAATGGAAAAAATCTTGAAGAAGGATGTCAAGTTCTGTTGGGATGATGATTTTCAAAAAAGCCTCGATGTGCTGAAGGAAAAGATGGTCACAGTGCCAATTGTAGTCTTTCCACATTGGAAGACTGATTTCCATGTATACGTTGATGCGTCTCGCATAGCTTTGGGATTTGTCTTAGCATATCCAGGAGAAGACGATCTAGATCACCTTGTTGCTTTTGCAAGCCAGAAGTTGTCTAGCAGAATGAAATTACTCAACCATGGAGCATGAAGGGTTAGAAATGGTCTATGAACTGCAGAAATTTTGACATTATTTATTAGGTGTGCACTTAAAAATGTTCACCGATCAAACTGCGTTGAAATACCTGGTGAAAAATCTTGTGTTGGGGGGAATATTTTTAGGTGGCTACTGCTATTTAAGGAGTATGATTTGGAAGTGATAGTTAAGGTCGGACGCTTGAATTTCAGGCGTTATCATTTTTCTAGAATTAACACACGTGAAGAGACGACGAATATTGAAGAAGGATAACCTAATGCATAGTTTTTTTATATTTGGGTTGCAGATGATAATTTTCTAGATATCATTTAGTTTATGACTTCGGGAGTCGCATATGTGGAGTATACTATGTAGCAGAAGAAAGAGTTGGTAGTAAAAGTAGCAGATTTTACTCTGATTGTGGGACACTTATACAAGATGGGGGTTGATGAGATTCTGTGCAGATATTTTCTTGAGCACGAACGCCACAATATTTTGGTTAAGGCGCATGGTGGATTTGATGGAGGTCACTACGCAGGAAATACCACTGCACAAAAGATCCCGGCAGGACTTCGGTGGCCTATGGTGCATAACGATTCGAAGGAATATTGTAGTGCTTGTGATGTATTTCATGGGACTAGAAAACCATCGCGAAGGGATGAAATGGAAATGCATCCTCAAGTCAATTTGCAAGAATTCGATAAATGGGAAATTGATTTCGTGGGACCGATTGATCCCCCTGGGAGGAAAATAGGTGCGCGATACATTATTACTGCTACATATTACCTCACTAGATGGGTCGAGGCACAACCAGTGAAGAATTTTAGTGTAGACACAATGGTGAAGTTCATTTTTTTAAATATTTTGTCATGATTTGGTTACCTGGAGATCTTGATGAGAGCTTGAGGTACGTATTTCCTGCACAACACCATTGAAGCATTGACCGCAGAGTTCAGAATACATCACCAAAATATTATGCCATATCACCCACATAAAAATGGGACGATTGGGGGATTTAACAAAAATTTGGAGAACGATTTGACTAAGGTGTGCAATGTCAACAGGGATGACTGGGACTTATGCATTCATGTAGCTTTATGGGCCTATAAGACCACTTGTAAGAAGCTGACAGGGCAGAATCCGTTCAGATTGGTATACAGATAGGAAATAGAAATGTCAATGGAGTACATTGTGCCAAGTCTCAGAATCACAACAGTTACAAATATGGCAGACAATGAGCTTATGGATTAGATATTGGAGCAACTGCTCATGCTAGAGGAAGATAGGTTCATCACTGGGTTTCACCAACAAGTCCAAAAAGAGAGAGAAAAAGTTTGGCATGACTGGCATATTAAGTAGAAGATGTTTAAGAATGGGGACTTAGTTTTTTTATATGACAACAAGTTCGTGAAGTTCCCACGGAAGCTGTGAATGCACTGGTTGGGACCTTATATTGTCAGGAATGTCTCAAAGGAGGGCGTATTTCACCTTGAGAAGTTGAATGGTGAGTTGTTCCCTAGACATATCAATGGCAAAAAATTGAAGTTATACATGAAAAAATTCGCCCCTAGGGGTTCGCATTGAATATATGGCCGAAGAAGAGTCTTAATGCTCCACGCAGTCGAAAGAGAGCATGGCACTATAAACGACTCTGCCAAACGATGGATTTTTTGAATTAGAGGTACTATGCGGGATGTAGAGAGATTGCGAAGTTGGAGGAAATTGTGCTGCAGTGGTGGGTTTGACGAAGCTTGCTCAGAATATGACCATTGGAGCCAAACTAGTTGATTTGAAAAGGACTTGGCCATTAAAATGAGTGGGGGGATGTATTTAATGGGCATATCTGCACAGATCTTCCACCGAATCGAAATTTATGAGGTGTACCTGAAGGATAGCATAGAGTTTGAATTTAAATTTTGCTATAAATCAAGAATCACACTCCACATTCAAACACTTTGTGCGCTAAGATTTAGAATTGAGATTTTGTGCCTGAGATTTCTCCGAGTGAGTCATAGGATGTCAAATTACAGTTTTGAAGTGTTTCAAGAATCATTGATCAAAGGAGGCCTCGGGTACACAATCCAGTTAGGTCCAAGGCACACCATGATGACTACGCCACTCGCAATTGTCACAGGGCTGAGATTTCCCAGGAAACAGGTCGGAGAAGTGCCTTCTAAAAAGCCAAATAAGTTGTTACTTAGAAGATCACCTAGGAAAAAAATTCAATAGGAACAAAGGTCTAAGATGATACAAGATAGGAAAAAGTATGATGTTGAGGTAGAAGAGTCGGAAGAGGAAGAAGTCTTGCCCAAAGGACTAGAGGACATTGAGGCCAAAGAGGTGGAACCTATCTCTAGGTTTCCCCTGTATATTCTTCCATGGAAACCGACAGCTGCGAAGCATACGAAGGATTTGAGCGTAGTAAAATACAATATATTTACACCTTTGTTGCATCAAGAAGTACTAGTTGAGGGAGAGTTGTTGGGAAAATTTCTACAACTGGGCATGGAGGATTGGGATTTCAACGATCGCAACAAATACCACCAACTCGAGCCAAGCCAGTATATGTGCTCTATATGATATGAAGCTACTGGAGTGACAATGCTAGATCCATTGAAGTGTGTAGCCAGAATTCAGAATGTGGGGATGTTGAACATGTTATATGTTCCATACTTTGGGTGCAAAATTATCAATACCATTTATGTGTGCCAAATGTTGTCCCTGGTGCATGATGATTGTCTATGGTTAGGTGAAATAATCCCCATTGATGCGATGTTGATCAGGAAGATCATGACACTTTCTTATCTTAGCTTGGACCTCGCTAAATCATTTGTGGGTAAGGACCAGGATAAGAAGTTAGATGATAAGATGAAGTGGGATTATGGCATGAAAAAAGGAACCATGGGTTACTCTATTAAATCCACCAAGGATAGGTCGATGTGCTTTTCCACCCATATTTCAGCTAGAAATATCATGTGAAAGTGTCGTGTAGAGGAGGTTTCAACACTAATGGTCTCTTTGGCTACGTAGTGCTGCAAAGACGTCATCTACAAAATGGGTTGGATAATTGTGCAAGGAGTTTTTAGACGATTGCAGAGACCTAGGAGGAGGGAAATTAGTTCCACTATGCATGGCTCTTGCTCCTAGCTACATTGATGGCATGTAAGGAGCCTTACAAGTCGCAAATCCCCATTGCAGACCTGGATCTTTGTGAGGCAAAGAGGTATGCCTCGATATGGCATTCAAAGGAGCCATCTCGAATGATGGAAAATAAATTATTTTGGGTTGGATTTGAGATGAGTCTATGCATAATGATCAATGAGAAGCCTCGACTATCCCCAAGTATATTTTCAAAATATCGACATGTCGTGTACTTTAAAGAAAATTTCCACCACGTGCACATCCGAGCAAAGAAGGACCTCACTGAGGTCTAGTACAAGATGCCTTTCCTAGTGACATAGGATGATGTTGAACATATATTAATTGCATGGCCAAGTGATTGGCTAACTCTGCCCACTGATGGTGTGGAGATAGAGCAAGTACGAATGAGTAGCTCAAAGACCAGTGTGCAGACGGGAAAGAAAGACACCAAGAATAAATCTAAGCAAGTCACCTTCGCGACTGCTAAGGAGTATGAAAAAGTGGCAGCACATGAAACAAAGAAGGATGCTCTGAAGACAGGAGGGGGAGATGATCAGGGTGGTGACGATACATTTATGGATCCAGCTAACCCCCCTCCCCTTAAATTATGAATATACAACATACACAAGGTGGACTCAAGCAGAAGAAGGTGAATTTAGACAGGTTTGACGACCCTGAAGCCTTGGTCCTCAATGAGGGGGATTTTGATGAAATTGGACACACTGTTAGGCATGTTACCAAACACCTGTGTGCAACATCAAGGACCAATACAAGAAGGTATTGGTAGAGGTCCATCAGGGCCTCATGGACTTATAGGTTCAGACGAGTGTGGTACAAGCGAGCGTGAGTCAATTGAGAGGGCTTCAGGAAAGAACAACTCAAGTGAGCAGGGCACCAACAGGTGCAAGTATAGAAGACCAAGAGCTGGTGATTACAATTGATACCCACATGGTGCCGGTACTTGTAGGCAAATTATGTTTTGACACTGCTGAGAAATTGGTGTAGGCAGCGCATTAGAAAAACACAAGGCTCAACCTTGTTGCACTGCCTTTGAAGGCCTTACACAAATTTCACTAGTGTCTTACTGAAGAGTCTCATATTAGAGAGTAGCTCGCCCTATAAACTATCCAAGACGCTAAGCATGAAAGGTGGAAGATGGTGGAGGAAAAGCATCAGGATGTACAAGAGCGTGATGAGGCAGTGGAAGAGAGACAGAAATTGGAGACAACCATCAGCAAGGTTTGCAATGAACTACCTGAGCTATAGATTCAAGCTGGAACAACGCTAAAGGAAAAAGTGGAAAATATCGCGACAACTGACAAGGATTCCAAAGTTGAAATCAATAAGGTACGACTTAAGATGAAAATGAATATAATTGAGATGCAAATGAAATTGTAGCTTGCTACTCCACCAGAGGTCTAGGAGTAGCACGCAACTAAGATCAAGGTTTCCAATTATAAGATTAACTCCACCATCTAGAAGTGCGCTCAAGTTTTTGAAGACGTTATGGATGTATGGGCATCAATGGAGGAGGACCCTCAGGTGTAGAAAATTGAAGAAACAGTTCATGAGAAATTGGAATAGATGGAATACATTAAGGTCACATCAAATACCTTAGCATCGATACAACGATATGCTCATCTCCAGGAGGATAAATTTTTACAGGAATAGATCGATGAGCTACGCAAAAAAGAGCAGCTTATCACAACCTGAACGAAGCCATGGAAAGCCAAAACTAGTCAGCTATTACATAATGTCGAGAAACAATTGAAGGGACTGTGCCAGATGTAGAAGGATATTGCTGCCAAAATTGCAGGTCCAGTTACTTAGACATTGCTGATCGAAATTTTTTAAGTTGAGAAGTAGTGTGCCACAACGGTTCTGCCTCTGAAAGATGCCTTGACCAACATCAATGAAAATATTGAGGGTGCACCAGTAGAGTGACTTGGGACGAGTCACATTTTTGTGTTTGGGGTCTTGTTGGATAGGGTACCCCTCAATTGAATATTTTGAGAAAGACTCCGCAGATCTAGGAGTGAAGCGTGCAACACGGATCTATGTTATATTCTTAAGGGCTTTGGGGTGGGTCAAATATCCTTATTTTGTAAAGGGCTGGGATAATTTGGTATACGTTTAACTCCTCCTATGGTTTTTTGAACCATGGTATTGTAAAAGAAAGACTATATAAGGAGTCTAGGATAGTATTAGATCATATCTCATAACTCATGATAGAATGCACTTGGATGTAACATTATCTTGAGTATGTATTATGTTGTTTGTGGGAAAGGGAAGGCTCCTGCTACTGAGTGTGCGGATACCTTGGAAAGTCTACAGATGAGTGCGCAGACCCCTATAACTGAGTGCGTAGGGAGGAAAAGGTTGTATCAATAAGATTTGAGTAATAATATAATACTTTGAAGACATATGTGTGTTGTGTGTTTATGTGTTTGATTTACTTGTATTTTGATGTCATCTATGCTAAGTGAAGGGTTTTTATACATAATTGCATCGCGAAGCCTAGTTTATGGTTATTTATGTTGTTTTATGCTTGTTAAGGTAAAATCTTGTAGTCTGCAAGAGAGTTCAATAGAAGTGTTGAACATAGACTATATAATTATCATAGTTGTTCCGCAAAGCTTTATTAAGTATTGAAAGGAAGATAATCCCTAAAGCCATACTCCATTGTCCCTCTGGATGCAAAAACCTGGTTCTATCATCCCCCTATATTGCCTCGAGCGAGACTTCGGTCTGCGCAACAGATCATTTCTGAAAGGGTTGCTAATAGTGGGTTTTTTTGGTTCGCGTAGCCATATCTGAACTTGGGTCTAGGCTCTATCAAGCCAACAGTTGTTGATGAGTATGTTATATTTTAATGTGTTTTTTTATATGTTCGTTAACTTGATGATTAGGATTATTGTATTAAGATCTTGATGTTATATGTATCATGTTAATCTAGATTGAAATATGTAAATGGTTATGGTTACAATATTCAGGTATGAGTCAAAATATTTGTGATATTGTGTCTTACTAATTTTGAAAGACTGTGTAGATGTGATTGTTATGCATGAATTCCAATTGTCTATGAACTTATGAGGTGAACATGTTATCTAGTTACTATTATAGGTATCATGACCTTATTTATGTTGAGTGGATATGCTGTGAAGTTATATCATGTTAATCTAGATTGATTATGCAGACAAGATAACATCCTTTGAGATACATTAAGGTATGAGTTTGATTATGTCGTATACTTGGTGCTTAAATATTTGATAATGTGATCTATCTGGTGTTGAGTGTTTGGTGTCTATTATGTCATCTAGTTTATTAGTCTAACATGTTACTGTTATAGTTTGTTTGAATGTTTGATTAATTGCATGGTATGAGCATGTGTCTATGATATTGCATGAAGTAATGATCCTATTTTAAGATGATTGTACTAATACATATGTGTTGGGACAATTGATGTGTACTTGAGTGTAAGTAGGAGATAGTTGTAGCATTATGTATTATAACTAAATAATGTGAGTTAATTATTGACTATGATATGGTTGTTAGACTTGGTAAAGGCTTGTTTCAAATTAATAGATGTGTTGTCTTGACCTTTGGAACATGTGGCTAACATGTGTCTTTAGTGACAAGGAAACATGTTTGGCATAACAAGGTAAGATAACTAGTATATTGTTTTATTTATTTATGCACTGACAATTAGGTGTTTATGGTAGTATAATGTAGGGGATTACATGGAAAGAGATTTCCATGAAATATTGGAGAAAGATCAGGTTGATTTCTGATCCGGATTTATGCAGGAACGCAACAGAATAAGCATATAAACATAAATACAGAGATGCAGCGGAAATAACACTTCATTTCATTAATATCAAAGAACTGAAATTTGCTTACAGACAGAATGGAAATAAAACTAGCTAGGGCGCTGGTAGCTATCTCTGAGAAGAGATGTGGCGGCTACAGGCCTCTGAACTAAGTTACAATGAGGCTCGAGGGCCTATTTATTATTTAGAAACAATGGGAAATCCTAAACAGCCAAAACCCTAACCCTAGGAGATGAAGCGTCAAAACTATGGGCCCCGTTTGGGTAAATTGGTGTTTCAACTTCCCAGGGGCGTAACTTTGGCATACGATCTCCGTTTGACGCGTACCATACCTCGTTAGAAAGATCTATCCGAGGAATACAAATTTGGAATGAGCAACATCGCTCCATGGACCCGTGTTGCTCTCCGTTTTCCCAAAAAACGTCGTTTAGGGCCTCAAAACGGCTCCGGAAGTTTAGGACCCGAAAAACTGCTAAAAATAGTAAACTGTGCCGAAACTGAAAAATTGAAATAGACAATGGTGGAGCCCCAAGTGGAATAGGCGGGTGACCACCAATATCCACCCGGATCATTCCTCCCCCCTTAGGAAGCAATGGTCCCCATTGCGTTAAGTTCCTCCATGAGATGAGGAAATTTCTGCTGAACTTGGTCCCTGGTGAACCACTTTCCTTGGTGCAGGAGTTGGCCAGCTTTGACAACCCGATATAGTTGGATCTTCTGCTGGCGAGTGTTCTTGATTTGCATGTCCATGATGCAATATGTGGTGGCCTGTTCCATGCAGTCTGGATTTAACTCAGTTGGTGTGAGTTGTTCTGCAATGTCCGAGGTGTCCAGTAGAGGTGGGAAGTAAGGACAAAGGCGATCCACATTGAAGATTGGGTGAAGACCAAGGAATGTTGGAATACTGAGCTCGAATGCATTGTTCCCTACAGCCTTGGTGATGGTGTACGGCCCGTATCGGAGCGGGCGAAGCTTGCGGTGGGGTCCAGTGAGGCGCTCCTTCTGCAAATGTAGCCATACTTTGTCACCCACCTGGAAGTTGTGTGGCACCCGGTGTTGATCATGGCGTTGCTTGTACTTGGCATTGGCTCTGTCCAATATATCATGAACCTGTTGGCGGATGTGTTGAATGCGCTCGATGAAGCTACTGGCTTTGTCAACTTCAGACTGGACATGAGCTGAATTGGCCTCAGCAGCTGCAAATGGCATGGCTACGTCAATGGGACATAGTGGCTGGAATCCCAAGCCCACCTGAAAGGGGCTATGGCCGATTGAACTGTGGAGAGCCCGATTATAACTATGTTGTACATAAGGGAGGCTCTTGTCCCATGTGCGTGGATGCTTTGAATTGTACATGCGCAGAATGTGTACAATCATTCTGTTGACGACCTCTGTCTGGCCATCTGTTTGGGGATGGAAAGCTGTGGACTTGGTGAGCTTGGTATCCAACATCGACCAGAGGCTGGACCAAAATGTGCCGAGGAACCCGCTATCCCGATCTGATATGATAGACTGTGGGATCCCAAAGTGCACCCACACTCGTTCAAATAAGAGTTTAGCAGTGGCTTCTGCTGTGATATTCTTCTTGCAGGCCGCCATAATGGCCATCTTCGAGAATCTGTCGACGACCACAAAAACACAGTCATTTCCCTGCTTAGTAGAAGGCAGGCCCGACATGTAATCCATTGAGATGGATTCCCAAGGTCGACTAGGGGTAGGTAGAGGAGTATATAGGCCTTGCTTCTTGATGGTCGGTTTGGCAATGGCACAAGCAGTGCAGGATCTGATGTGCTTCTCGACATCCTTTCGAAGGTTCGGCCAATAGAAATACTTCAGATTTACCGTTTCGACTCGAAATGCCCACGACCGACCGTAGAAGCTCTATATCATA